>JAQGCH010002634.1:0-12221 GCA_034699485.1 Nanhermannia elegantula
CCCCCCCCAAGAAAATTTGAAATTCAAAAAATCGCACCTTGGTCCCCCCTTTGGTTTTGATTAAAATTTCAGATTTTATTAAAACTTAAATTCTTATAAAAGATTTTTGATTAGCTCTATGCTTTAATGCATGAACCAATGACATTAAAATCTATGATTTTAAATTATCCAAAAAAGGGAGAAATTTCTAAAAAAATTTTGTCAGGAAAACGCAATTCGATGAAAAATTGTCTATTAAAACCGATAAGTTTTGACCTCCCCTAGGTTTTTTAAGAAATCTTGAAATGAAGTCCCCCCCCCCCCCCAAAGGTCCGAAGCTTGTCTAGGTATGGTCTAAAGTGTGAAAAATAACTATAAAAAGAAAATTAACACTTTTAATGGGAAGTCCATTATAAAAATTAATTTTTGGTTTCAACACTGGGAGCGCTACTTTTGCCAAAAACTGTATTTAGACCTTTTCATAGGTTTCAAACAATAATTCTTACTTAAATGTTTAAATATAAAATTACATTTATTTCATGATTTACAATAACAAACTTGAAGTTTCATTAATAGAAAGTCAATAAAAAAGAAAATTTCTATTTTTAAAGAGAAATATTTCTAGAATGCATGTGTCCCTAGTTGGGTACGGCACTGTTAATTATATCAATTTTTGATAAATAAAAAAACGACCTCATTAAAAAAGTTGTAATTAATTTACAAATATACTCACTTAATGTAAGTCTTTTTGTTTTGTTGGAATGTGTTGTTGTTATTTTTTTCAAATTTTTCGTTTTTAAGCTTTATATGTTTCATACGGAGCGATACGGAGAAGTCATGCTCTGTGCGGCACAACACATAACAAGACTAAACAACACTACAAAAACATAACACAGCAAAGCTCTTTCATTAACAGTAAGAGTGTATAATACTGTATATTTTAAAATTGAAACCGGTGTCAAAAATGCTGTTTAGCACAAAATTTTTATCATCAAAACAGTTCTAAAATTGCTTAAATTCAATATTCGTTCTAATAGAGTTTAATTTCCATATCTCATTTTACCCCACTTCAGAAATTTTTAGTTGGGGTGGTGCTCGACATAAGGAAAAATCTTGAAGATATGTCAATTTTTACCTACACTTAAATTCAGAAAATTTTTAAAAGAAACAGAATGAGAATTATAATAAAAATGAAAGAAAAGTCCTTTGGACTCATTGTTTCATAAAACAACATTTTTCGAAAGCTAGTCATTTAATTTGAATATAATTTTTTTCCAAAAAACACTATAAAATAAGCATGAAATAGGCACATATTCTCTATCCTTCAAAAAGGTCAATTATAGCATTTATAAATGTGTGTATAATGACTTATTTTAATGTGATTCGGACTTATATTAAACTCTAAAGTGGATTGTATGAAGAACAAAAAAATAGGTAAAATACAATTTTTCTGAAGTCTATAAATCAAAATAAAAAGAACGAAAGTTAGTTTTAGTTTTATTAGTACTTTATAAAGTATAACAAGTTTCTGTGTTTATATTGTTTATATCCATAAAGTCTTCTCAACAGACAAATAGCTTTCTCTCAATTTGTTTTAAAAATGTTAGTCATAAAAGTTGAAGTAATTTCTTGAGCTTTTGTTTTCATAATCTAAATAGTGTTTCATAATAAATATTAATTGTTACCAATAAACAGTAATTTGTGTTTATATAGTTAGTAATGTATTTATTTTAAAAATATGAAAATAATAAAGCGGATGTCTATACGAGTTATTGCTTAGCATTTAAAAAGTAGTAAATATTTTTTCCAAAAAACTTTAATTACAGGATATGATGCACTTAAATAAATATGTGTCGCATTTATTTAAACTTATCATTGTTTTATGTTTTCTTATGAGTTAAACCGCGCTTTCATTTCAATCAGATAATTATGAGTAGTTTTCAAACAATTAGACCCTAAAACTCTAATTTTTGAATATGTGCGAATTTAAGTAACGTGCGAAGTTAATTAAATTGGCAAAAACAAAACTATTTATTATTGAGAATAATGAGTTATCCCACATGTCAATAGACACATTGGGTTTTCCTAAATTTCAACTCAAAAGTCTGAATCTAATAATAAGCTTAAAATACGATACAGTATAACCTTAGAGATGCTCAATTGAACTTACCTTATGAACTACAGGGTATACAAGAATTATTATGGATTTTGCTCAACACAATGGACAATCATGCTTTTCAACCTATACTGTACTATAAAATAATTTTTCAATAATAATATCAATCGGTGAATATGAGTTAATTCTAAATATAATTTGAGAAAGATTCTTAAAAATAAACTAAAATCTTAAAACACTACCGATTCGATTCAATAATTTTTTTTTGATAGCTCTGAAGTTTTAGCTAATGCTGTCCAAAGGCTCATTCTGAGCCTAGGCTCCAGGCTCGGCTCGGGGCTCAGGCTCGGAGTTTTCGACCCTCTTATTTATAGCATCAAACCTGAGAACCAATGGACAGAAAGTAAATCAAAAATAGTTCAAAGAACTGATGAAATAATTAAAAAAGTGTTCCAACTCTAAGAAATATTTGACATAAGATAATCTCATCTGAAATATACATTTAAACAAAGTGTTAAATTGCTTTTAGCTTTAAGTAAAAATATGTGAAAAATGCTAAAATTTTACTTTAAGTAAGAAATAATTTAATAAGTTTCACACTTTTATCTTTCACCCTAAACACGCATTCATTTAAATAATAGCTCTGAAAGTTTTAAAAAAAAAGTTGAGTAACTTGTTATTTAATTGTAGGAAATTAAGTGACACGGAATATAACAATTTTTTTTGTGTGAATCAAATGATCTCATAATTAATTTAACTAAAGAGAGACTAGACTTGTCAGGACTTACGAAACCCCTGAGTTATAATCATCTAATAAAGTATTGTCAGTGTATTGTCATATTTAAACATTTGAATCAATTATTAGAGAACTATAAGACTGCAATTTTTAAATAGTTGACGACTGACTACTGCCATCTGGAAATCCCATAATAAGCACGTATTTAAACTCTTTGGAATTGACAAAACGGACAAAACTACCAATGAATAGACAAATGGGACAAATGCAGTGACTGTATTAACACAAGAATTATTCAAAATTACTTAAATACTGCATGAAATTAAACTATTTTTCCTATCTTTTAAATATTGAAGTTATATGAAACTGTCGCACACTTTTTCGGCTGAAAGCCAAATAACAAAAAATTGATGCCGAGTTTTTGAGATTTTTAATTTTTCAAAAATTCAATTTTTTAAATTTTAATAAAACTCAAAAATTATTTATTTTAGACAAAAGTCTCTTTCATATTCGGAATCTGAGGTCTAATTTACATATAAATTGAGTCTAATTTCACTTAAATCCTACTTAAAATACGAGAAAATGAAAAAAGTTTGCGTAATGTTATTTCAATTGTAGGTCTTATGAACTGTCGGTTTTGTGAATTATATCTCGAAAGCAATTGTATTATTGGAAAGTTATTGAGTACAATAGCTAACAGAAATCCATGTCTTATCAGTTTTGATCATAATCTGTTGATATACAATGTAATTACAAAAAATACCTTAAAAAAACTTTAATGAAAAAAATGAAAGCCCTTCTGGGATTTGAACACTTTGTTCCACTAACTTAAGTCCAACATTCTAACCATTAGGCCAATAAGTGATTACAAATTATATTTATTAAATAGTCTATTGTTTAGTAATGTGTCTCTCATAGTAATAGTAATATATTAATGACTTAATCTACAGAAATTTATTTTATGATAAGCAATAAACTTAATAGTGATTACATAGATTTCTGTTAGCTATTGTACTTATTGAGATTTGCTTATAATAATTTTCAGAAATTCTTCGTGAGCTACAAAAACGGCTTCGCGAGCCGGTCGTGGGCCTCAGTTTGCGACAGACAGTATTAGTTATATATTCTTAGTTATAGATTAAGAAAATGCTGACTTTAAACCTAATGATAGCTTTTTAAAAAGCTAATGAAGTGACAGCTTATCAAAAAAAATGGTAACAAATATTTTATATAATAAAACAAAGTATGCATACATTCGCTATAAAACCGAGAATCATTATCACGAATCAAAAACTTGGAAAAAGCTCTACTAATGAACTGAATTCAACTTAAAATTCAAAATATTGCTAATTAGCAGACTTGCTGTTCATTGCATAATAATAATTATGAATTAATAAACTCAAAGTCAATACAGGGCTCCCATGAAGAAGAACTGATTTGAATGCTTTAGTTTATTCAATACTAAAATGAGACCTTTTCTGAGTCAGTGCTTCATTAGGTCTACAGCAGAATAAGTAACTTTTGCTTAAATCAAGAATAAGTAGTTCAGGAAAAGAGTCAAATTATAAGTTTGAATAAAACTTTAGAATAGTGCTAATTATTAATACGAATTGTAAATATTAATCCCATATTTAAAAAAAGCAATTTTTCATAACTCGAAAATAAGAGATCAGAAATTGAGAACACTTTGAGAGTATATTCAATTATTACTATTGAAACTTAGGCTTAAGTTTCTATAAAATGTTTTTCTGCTTAAGAGTCATTTTTATTTATATTAAAATAAACAAAAATATATTATAAAATAATTTAAATTAAATATTAATATCAAAAATATCTGCAGTGAATAGAAAAGATATAATGAATTTAAAGAGATATTGATTTTTTACAATTGAAACTAAAATTTACAATTTTTATAAGTGAACGAACTTATGGAAAGGGATTCTGTGTTGTATTCAAAACAAGGGTTTGTTAGTGTTTAACAATTTCAGACAAATATAAACTACAAGTAAATTAAGTTATAATACAATAATTCTTTAAAACTTGAAAATTGAAGTAAACCTTTTTCTTTATACAGATTTTATTTAGTGGTTCAAATGGTAACACCGGTTGTATAGTCAAAATAGTGAATACCAGTATAAAAGCTCATATATTAAATTGTTTTCCGTTACATCTAATACCTTATATCTCGATCGATACAAAAGGTGTCACATTTGAGCCGTGTTTCACACAACAACAAATTGACAATTCATTTATTTTGCTGCCCTATAAGTAACAAACTTGAGCTCAAATCTATGAGAAATAGACTAAAAATCAGATATTCTCTAACTTAAGCTTATTTTTAGGTTTTTCTCATTTATTACTGTGCCATGACTTTCAACATTTACTTTTGTTTTTGGCTTTCGAGCTTTTGTTTTCTCATTGTTAAAATAGATAGTTTCTGATAAATTGATGTCTGATTGGAAAAACCTTTTTATATTGAATATTTGTTAACTTGTTTGTAGTTTGTTGTTAAAAGAGTAATAGAAAGTAAAATAATAAGGTTCAACATTTACAAGCATTCTTCCAACAAATGCTCACAATTTTTATTTGAAACGTATTTTCTCAAGTGATCAATCGATAAAATTTTTAAAATTTAATTATTACTCCCTTTAAAATAAAGATATAGTTTTATTTACGCTTATTTTAGTCTCAACTCGTGCCTTATGTTTGAGAATAATTGAATTTATACCGTACAGTATATGACTAGTAATAGATTTGAAACCTATATCTATTTTAAAATTTCCTGTTTTTACTGTCCTCTCATTCAATGAGATTTATTAAAATTTATTCGCAGTTAAATAAATTATTCAAAAAAGGGCGAACCGAATATATAAATAAAATAAGTTATCAAAAGCCTCAAAGAAATATTTTTTGCTTCAGAAGAATTTCAATGCAATTTCGATGGTTTTATAAGTTGTTTCTTAGTTTCTCATACAGTATACCATATTTATATCCATGTGATTGAATCAAGTAATGCAATGAATTAGAAAGTATGAAACTTTCTCCTCTCTTTTCCATAAATTATTTGGGTTTTCAGCTGATTTAAAATTGCATAAAAACCAATATATTATGTTCTGCGGCAAACTTTATACTCAAAAAAGGTCAGAAACAAAAATTTATTTTGAAATCTCTTACTTTTAAAAGAATTCTTGAAATATAAAACAAATATTAATAGAAAGAGTAATCTATTTATGATTGAGAAACGAAATTATAATGAATTGATCGAATCGGGAAAACTTCGATATCGAGTTTGACTTTCTGTTGAAGAGTATAAGTGATATAGAAGTATACATTACTTTGACTCAACTTAAGTACTGTTATATACGTTGACTTAATCTCATTTTCGCTCTTAAGATCAAATAAAGAAAAAGTGACTTTACATTCGTCGATGAATTGATTTGTACAGTATATCACATTCACCAAAAAATATCAATGGATAGAAAATAAGAAGAAAATAGTGAGTGACTCTTCTTTAGTGAGTCATCTTAAGAATGATTGTAAGTATCAGTTGCATATTGGATGTGAATAGCATTTTGGATCCAAATTTACGTAAAGCATTAGTGATGAGAAAGAGGTTATATTCAATTCTTATGGGATTTCAGCAAAGAGAAAGTATAGATAGCTTTGCTTACAGTACTATTCGATGGTCAATAAGCTCAGAACCAGATTTATTCTCGTGAAAAAGAGAAGGATAAGGAGAGACTTACGATCTCTCTATTGAATATATACTTTTGTATCAAAAGTATTGCTTTATATTTGCTATTAAATGAGGACTTGTCCTAAAGCATCAATTACGCACTAAATACTTTTAGTTTACTTTCTAAATTAATATACATCTCTTATACTAGAATTATAATTCATTTAATCTAAAATTATATATTATAAATTGATGACTATAATTGATCAAAACTGTATAATATTTTTGCGCAGTGAAGAACCACATATTTTCTTATCTTCTAATTATGCCAAGTTTGCTGGGTTCGGGAGTCAGAGCAATACTTTAAAACATCAGGAGATGCATCCGCTCTTTGAGGTATATAAGTACTTAAACTTAAAACAAAATGTTTGTTAATTTGTAATTTATAATTATTAGAGCTTTCAAATATATTTATTGATATTATGCCTCAAATATTTTATATTTGCGAATAAGTGCCCGAATATTCACTTATTTAGCAAAAAAAGGTATAAATTTGAGTTGGTTTAAAAAAATGTTTTAGAATTTACTGTGATTTTTCAAAAATATTTTTAGGTTTTAAGCAAAAATAGATTTTTGCTAGAAAAATCTTCAACTTAGAACCCGAAAAATTTTATTACTAGAGAGTTAGCCCATTCAATGAACGGACAAAATAATTTTCTAAGAAAAGAACCCCTACCCAAATTCTCATTGTGTCCCTACACGTCACAGAATTATAATTAAGAATTTAACCCCTCTCAAGACTTCTCAGCCTGTGTCCTTACATAAGACATAAGTTCTATCAAATTGACCATTTAGGTAAAACTTGTAAAATCGAATATATTGGCCATTTTTGGTACGATCGTTTAGAGGACATCGGACACCGGTAAAATTGATCACTTTGAGAAAGCGACCACTTCAGGGACATTGACGTCTTCTGAAAAATTGACCAATTCTATCAAATTGGTCACCGTTTTATATTACTGAATCAGTTTATATTAGTGATAGGGATTGCTACCTCTTGCTGAGTGCAATTCTTGAGATAAAAATCTAAAAGAATATAGGTATAGTTTTTTGTTTGAACCCTTCATTTCTGTAAGTTCTTACATACTGTATCTTAAATTCTTATAATGCGTATAAAACTTTTTATTAAGCTGGCAAACATTCAAATATATATTAAATAAATGAATGTCGTATGTCGTGGGAGTTTGTTATTAAAAATTAATCAATAAAATGGATAATTAATAAAAAATTAAAAGAATAAAAATAACCTGAGATTTGCATTCAAGAGTCAGGACATAACATCAGTCAAAAGAATAATCAGAATATCTTGAGACTCAAGTTAAATATTGAGAGGTATTGATAGTGTGTGTAATAAAAATACTAAAATATTACTTCCGATTGATTCCAAAGCCTGTACAGAGCCTGATTAATGAGATATTCGGGCATTTTTGAAGTAAAATAACTCAACAAATAATTGAAGAAAATTAATGAAACCAATTTCAAATTAAAGCGTATACTTTTATTTAAATTTTATTCAGTTTTTATGCAAATTGATTATCTTATCTCAATATTGTGGCGTAAAAACTAAACCTCTTTCAAAAAAAGTGTTTTAAGTTATCGAGAAATACATAGTAAATCTCGATAGAGAAACAAGAAATGTTAAACTTTATCTTCGCGACTGAAATCACTTACCAATACACTATGAATGTTAATATAAAACCTCATTTGTTATGATTATGTTTACCCAATAATTTTTATTTAATAACTTAAAAAGGTCTAAAGAACATGTCTCAAATAAGACTATATTTATAATAGTTTTCTATGAAAATATTCTTATTCCCATATTTGGTTTCTTATTTTACTTATTTTTTTATTTTTTTATTTTTTCCTATTGAGATTTTTAATTGTATAGTTGGGACCCTTCGGTATCATGTCACGCATCTTCATGTGATCAATTATCCTTCGCTCTGACCACTGCAGACCTAAAACTGTCAAACCACGCCCATAAATTATCGGGGCAGATTTAGGTCTTACAATTTTTGTTTAGAAGCTGATCTTAATTCTATTTAATTAGAGGATACTTTAATCTTTAATTTGAGATATCATTTATTAAAATCGTCATGGTCTATGAAAAGTTATTTGGCTTCAAAAATACCCGAATATCTCATTGATCAGCCTCTGTAGTTATCTTCCAAAGCAATATTTTTATACATGAGGACCTAATATTGTATTTGTTGCATACGATCAGCTAATTCTTTAATCAAATATTGAGCTACTAATTGAGAACCAAATCACCAAAATCACTGATTTTAGATGAGTTATCTTATTTAGAGTACAGTAACGTTAGAATTTTGATTACTGTTGTGACAACAGTAAAAATTTCAATCTTAATGTAAAGCAATACAGTACAGTACAGTACACCTTACTAATTAAAATCATTTCCGTTATAATTTCAATATCTCAGGTTTCAGTCCAATTCATTCAATTCAGTTGAAGACAACTAAAGTTTTTAATAACTTTTATAAATCAATTTAAAGGTAATGTTTTTTATTGTTAAATAATAAAAAATAAAATAATTTATTTAATCAATTACTACAAACGTCTCACTGTATATCGATTCCCGTTTATGATGAACACCCGTTTATAGTCAACAGTTTGTTCTGCACTCAACCAGAAAATCCTTAGTAAAAAGATTTTCCGCGAGAATCACAATACAGAATACACAATCTGAATACTAAAATTCCGGTTACGAATACGTTTATCTGTTCACATGTGATAATAAACTTTTCTCACTTATTAAACTATATATTTTTAGTAAATTTTCAATCATTTCCATAAAAGTAATAATAGTGAGAGCTATAGCAATAGCGAACAATTTTATGATTGTTGTGCAATATTAAGCTTAAAAGCATTAACTTAGCGAAAAAAGCTAAAAGTTTTTAAGATACAAAGCTAACTATTGGCAGTGATAACCATATAAAATAAGAACCTTATGGTTTTCAATGCGTATTGCGGCGCACCGATAATGGATTGCCAATACGTGAGTAGAAATGAAGTGAAAGAGATGAGAGAGAGAGAGAGAGAGAGAGAGAGAGAGAGAGAGAGAGAGAGAGAGAGACTTCTGGAAGTCTCGCAGGACATGAAAAACAGGAGAGAGTGAGGGAATTGTTGGCAATGGAGGAGTGCATGTATCTTTAGGAAGACTATATGGCATCACTACTGGCATCATAATGAGAATGGATGTCACTCATGGGAATTGTCGAATGAGCGTGTCTTATGTCTTACCAGTTTTTTCTGATACAATATTCGTATGCGATAGTTGTGTGTTATCTCAAAGAAACCAATTGGGATACCATTGATGCTTACATATAACATACATCTTTATGTTAGGATCAAACACCAGATGCACTCAAGTGTCCATTGAGATGTTGAGATACTATTTTGCTAAATATAAGCCGCTTTTTGATTGTGAAAAAAATATTTATTTCCTCTGAAAGAATTAGTGATTACTTTTAGGTATAACACTCTTGAATTAATTCAAAATATATTTTATTTATTATCTTCCAGCTCTGACAAATAATTTGTTTTGATTATTGTCAAATTCAACTTAATTATAGCTAAAGTTCAAGTGATATATTGACAAACATTAAAAGAATATAAATAACATATAACTTATATCAAAATTATAATAAATCACAGAAATAATCGACTAATTATAAGTATAAAACTGATTGACTATTATATAAATACAAAATATGAATTGTTATAAGTTATGTTATATAGTTCTATACTCTCTTTCAAAATTGTGTAGAGGCTGTGTTGGTATCATAACCATAATTGGTGCAGGAATTTGCTCATAAGTCAACGGATCTGTCAAATGAACAAAAAAATTTAACTAAACTTTGCTAAATTTATATTTGATTAGTTCAAAACTTTAAAATAATTAAACCCTCACAATTAGTATGCATAGTAGTTGTCATTCCTGGATTTTCAATACTGGTCTCACCATTTTTATTAAACCAATGCTTAGATTTATTTAACGGTCCTTTAAAATTGTTTTGTCAAACAATAATCATTATAAAGACAGACATTTAATTAACTAAAAGTTGAATCACTTATTGAAAAATAGAGTTTATAAAGAAATTAATTAAAATGAACTTACGAGCATCAAAACCAGGCAAATGATTAATAACTTGCATCAAATAGAGCGACAATATTAACATAAATAATGATTGTTTAGACATTGTATGAGGCAAACAAAAAAGCTTAATTTGATTGTGAAGACGGAAAATCAAATTATTGTTTATTGTATTTGCTGATTAAAAAATAGTTAACACTTTTAAGAAAATCTAAGCTTATTTGTCCTTAATCTTCAAATATTTAAGAAACAACTTTATCTTAACTTTACTAAAGTTTGAATAATCATTAGGACATTGAATTCTTGATTGAAGTTCTCATATATAATAAAAGGGCGGAACAGTTCTGTCATTTAAATGAATCTAATTTAACAAAAGATATGTAATAATTAACTGTTATATTCAGAATAATAAAACTCCACCCGAATAAAGTGAGTTATACCGTTTCAATATATCTCATAACAATAGAGTAAACCAAGTCGTAAAAAAAGAAAAACCTTCGAAAAGACAAAAAATATATTTCTTTTATTTTTCTATTACCAGTAAAAAATCATTTGAATGCATAATTCCTGTTACAGTACAAATACTAATACAATGTTGCCTTTTCTTAACGATACAATTGAAATACGGGTCAAAATGTCATATTAATTGTCAGTAAATGACAGCTTATGTCTAATATTTTCCACTTAAGTACTTGAAGCGAATCAAAGTTTATTCAAAATTTTCAGATATTATTTAATAATTATTCCGAACATAATAGGTAACTAACACTTTGCCAATTATCGTTGCATTTAATATCTCGCACAAAATTTAATCTGTTTTTTGTAGAATTTTTAAAGATTTAATGAAATTTCATTTTTATAACAAAATATAATTAAAATCATTGAACGCATACTTGAATTAAAGTGAAAACACTAAATAGATTTAATTTAAAAAAATAGATTTATTTCATATTCATTTGAAACCATTATAACATTAAACATGTGCAGTAATATATTTTAAAATGATATACAATTAAAATATTAATATCTTTTAAAATTTTGAATAGAAGTTCTTACTTAAAACACAAATAAAAACTCAATTCAGTTTGAATGACATTGAGTTTGAATAGAAGTAAATTACAAATAAATGAAAGAAAAAGATAAAAAGAACAAAAGAAAAGTAAAGCATTTAAAAGAAAATATTTAACTTAAAAAATTAGAATAAAAATGTGAATCATATCAATAATTTTAATTAATAAACTATTAAATAAGTTAATAAAACAAATTAAAATCAATTAATAAGCGTTTCTTTATGATTAACATTATGGACAGCAATAGATTGACATAAACTTTCACTTTGTTCATCATTAATAGTAATGCTATTAATTTTTTCAAATAATGATAATTTTGCGACTCCGGGGTATCGTTTTGCAGGCGATGATGAACCAGATATCACAGTATCATTGGCTTGACTGGCACTGCCATCGAGGGATTCCATGTCATTAATAGTTTCATTATTATAATCAGCACTCGATGTTAACGCATTCGCGTCAATCAC
>JAQGCH010002635.1:0-12217 GCA_034699485.1 Nanhermannia elegantula
TTCATAAAATAGAGTATTAAAAAAATAAAACATAAACTCAAACTTTAAACAGATTAATAAATTCATACCATAACTGGTTTTGTTCTTTCCATTAGTTGTTTCTTCGGGTAATTTATTAACGCTTTTTGTCTTATTGGCAGACATTTGACACTAAACTGATTGAAATTAAAGATATTTAAAAAACGTATGAATAATAGTACAGAAATAAATGCTGAGAAAGTGTTGTCTTTTAGCCAAACCTCAAATTTATTGATCGCATAGAATTATAGTAAAAATATAAGTCTATAGACTAGAGACTAGTCTAATATCTGCTGCTATGGCAATACGACACCACTCATGCCAATGATGGCTAAATATCATCTGAGGACAGCACAGTCTCCGCTATTCACACACTTAATGAGAATAAAGTAGAAAATAAGTTTGTTTTGTACAGTACTGTAAAGTGGGTTAAAGTGCACGCGTTTATGGCATTCGTCCAACACATAAAAGATGTCAAAACTTTATTTTTGCTGAGAATGTCTTCTATAACACTCAATGCATTTGAAACTGCGTTCAACACAAAAACACATCATATACTTGTTTTTTAATTTCAAATTTTAATTTCCTTTCTTATAAGAAAATGCATTTAAGCGTTAATAACAATAAGATCACGAAGTTTTGATTTGAAGGAAGCGATGACTGGAGTGCCAGAGCAGGTGCAACACTAACTCAGAGTTATCAATAGCTTTACCATTAGTCCTATTAACGATTGTTTTATACGAATAGTTATGTAATGGTTTTATTTCCTCCAAAAATACTTCTGTAAGCTGAAGGACTCACTATTTACTAGAGTCTAAATACCAGTCAAACAATTAATTACATATCTGTACAGTACATACATGGATATAAACTTCTATCTTATCTCGAAAACACTTTACACCAATTTTCAATTTAATACACTTTCAGATTCTTTGCTTTATTGGTAAATAAATGTTGAAAGTTATTAAGCTTTATTATGAAGTGTCGTTCTGTTACAGAAAATGAATTCTTTAGTCATAAAGTAATACTAATGTGTTTTGAATACTGTTGGAGTAAAAATAGTCTAACTCGAGAACTCATGAGAATGTATTGACGCAAACATTGAGTTTGCTTCATATGATGCCAAAGAGATGACACACTGACCGTAAAAGCATTTAATGCCAATATAATAATCGATAATTATTATAAAGTATTTTTAAAAATTTTAATTATAATAAGATTCATAGCATTCAACATATCTCGAGTGACCACACGTCCAGATTTGTGTTGGACTGTCCAGAATTAAAAAATCCAGTGCTTGGTCTCCCCTTTCTTTTTTGTTAAAATATAAATTTTATTAAAATATCTTTTGGTCCCCTTTTATTTTTTAGATGTCCGAAAAAAGAATTAGGCTCTACTAGGTTATTCTAACTATACTAAAGGTCTATACATCTTATATTAATGCCAGTGCTGTGTTACTTACAAAATTGAGATTCTATTCTGTGCTTTCAATGAATAAGATGTTTAAATGAATTCTAAGC
The DNA here is from genome assembly GCA_034699485.1 of Nanhermannia elegantula. Lineage (NCBI taxonomy): Eukaryota > Metazoa > Arthropoda > Arachnida > Sarcoptiformes > Nanhermanniidae > Nanhermannia > Nanhermannia elegantula. The sequence goes on from JAQGCH010002635.1 coordinate 1,539, forward strand.
AAATGTGAGAACTCTGTAGTGAACGCATTCTATGCAAAAGTTTTAAAAATGCATAAAATTTAAGAAATAATATTAATTGTAATTTTAGTATTTCATGAGTTGAGAGCTTGAGGATCGTTACCTATAAAATAATTTATTAAACTGACTTTTCAAAGAATATAATTCGACTCGAATGTTGGGAGCTATTGACTGATTTAGTGCTGTTTTGTTGAATACAGCAATCAGAGGTCAAACTTATTATTACGTATTAAATAAAACTTCAACACAGTTTGCCATAAAAGTTGATAAAAGTCAACATTTCTCTCTTTAAGGCTCATTTGAACAATAGAGCAGTACCGCAACTATACCAGTACTGTAAATATACAATACTTTAAATACCAGTATTTACATTATATTCAAATCATCATTAAATGATTGTTGAAGTTATAAATATTACAAAACAACGCAATTTCTTGTTCAGCAATTCAAATAAATGAAATCCTTTGCGGCATAAAGTTTATGCTTATAATTATTAATTAAATAAATGGGTTTTGATTAAGTGTCGTATAAATTTACTTAATCTAATGAAAATCATTTAAAACCTGCTTATCCTATAAAATCTAAGAAATACAGACTTAAGTGATTCGATACATTGATTAAATCTGTGTTAAGATATAATCAATGTTTTACATTATTTTCTTATTGATCAAAAGGTGACGGAAATTATATTTTTTTCTGATTTTTTCTAATTTTTTCTACAATCAATAGCAATGAATTTTCAACGATCTCCTGTTGAAGATACAAATAAACACTCATAAAAAATTTATGAGTTTAGATAATGAAGGGTTTAGTGTGTATATTAAGCATATCGTAAAATCAATATTAAAATATTAAGTTCAAATACTTTATAATACTTTATTTGATAGTTTTTTAGATACTTTTCAATTATTTTATATATTTCGTACTACAGAACGAGACCTTGTAAAGAATTTTTCAACTTATTAAGCGATATACTTAAATACCTTAAACATAACAAAAAAAACACTTTTTCTTCAATTTTCTCAATAGGATTTAAAAACTCTTAAAAACAATGGTTCTTAATATTTATATTTAAATAAATATATTTCATATAACAATAAGTTAGAATTGATGTAAATTTAAACCATGTTTTAAAACACAATCAAAGGTTGGATAAATCAATTTTAATGCAGAGAATATAACAGATTATTAATACCATTATTTACTTCCGAATAATTTCTAAATTAACAAAATCAAAGAAAATCTGTGTAATCAGAAAATTGGAAGAATTAAAGCAAATATGAATCGTCAAAATGAATATCAGTAAAAGTGAATTTTGAGTTCTAAAAAGTACTAATTTTTAATTTTTTTCAATTGAAGCTTAACAGAAATGCCAGCTTATAAAGTATAGCCACAAAGCTGACACCATTCACAATTGGTAGAGACCCGTATACTATTAAAGTGATAACAAGTTTATTTAATTTATTTTTGTTATGCTATAATAATGTGTACCAAACTCTGATTATGCAGAAAATAATTGAAGCAAATAATCTGAAAACATTATCTGATCATAAAATAAAGTCTGGATTCAATATAGTGAATGGCATCAGATTTATATAGAACTAAAATTTTATTAATAAAACAAATAATTAAATGCAAATTCGTTTCTGAATGTAATAAAATGATGTGAACCACATATTAATCTCATAAAAATGCATTTAGTTTTTGATTGGGTCGTATAAAGTTCTTCTCTCTTTTAATTTACTATTGAGTTCGTCGTCTAAAGGGGCGTAAGAATGCTATTAAAAATGAAAACATTAGTCAATCCAAATGATAATTGAATTTTTGAGTTATTAAAAATCTCACCAAATTTTTCAAAATAACAAAATTGCTGTGAAGTCTTTGAACTTCGTATTCATCCGCCACATCATTCGGTAAAATCTCCTAAAAAACAGAAATAAAGCAAAAATATATGATTTGCATATAAATATAATTATGCAAAATTAGATACCCTTTTGTTTATGTATTCCATTCACGCTTTTATTAAAAAAACTGATTTAATCAAATAATAGGAATCAGTTCACTATATCATTAATCTAAAGATCAGACCAAAAATAATTTTTTTTATATAATTAGGTTTAATGTGGTTAACCATTTAAATCGTCGATATTATATAAAATCAAATTTGAAGCTCTCTATAATCGATAATAATTTAAAGTAATCATTGTATAGCTTATTAAAAACTTCTCAATACAAAGATATCTCTTACAAAGATTTAAGAGATAAACTGTCATACAATCATATTATATAATATTTAAGTCAAATCTTATGCCAAATAGAGCTTAGTTTTCACATTCAATAGTGATTTTAGGATCAAATCTTGTAATCCTAGAATAGTTTAAGTGTTTGTGACAAACAATATGAAAAAACTGAACATAAGTTTTTCTATGGAGTTATCACTAATTCAGATAACTTGAGAATTATCAAAATATAGTGAAACACAATAGAAGGGCGGAAACGCAATCAAACAATTAAGTTATTAAGGCGTAAATGAAATACTATTATGATACCATAAAGCAATTTATGATAAAATAGCTTACTCTCAGTTGTTGTTTAGTTGCAGTCATGAAAAACTTGACGGGATCGTTATGATTATTGCGCTGGTCTGTCAGCTTTGAAATTAGTCTCGGATGAAAATTTTTTCTGTGCAAATGCTCAACGACTGAAGACAATGTCAATTCACCACTTCTTTCTTTATTCTCATCCTCTTTAGGGGTTTCTATCATTACATTTTGGTCTTTTATAAGAATGAATAATTGGATTTTGAAATGAAAAGTAAGTAAAGTAATAAAATTGGGAAAATTAAAAAATAAAACCTGAGTTTTGAAGGATTGAATTTTTAACGGTTGCTTTTCTTGTTTTTAGAGTAGCAGTCAATTCGTCTTGAAAGCTAATCTGACTCTTAACACTCAACCTGTCCTCCTGTTCAAAACCATCTCTTTTTATAGAGGGATTAGTTTTTCCGTTGGCGTTCACTTTCGATTGACTATTAATCACATGATTGGACTTCAATTGACTTTCAGTCACTTGATTCTGATCTATAAATTGTGACTTAGATTCGTGTGACCTCTTCATCATAATTAGAATGTATGTACAAAACTTTTAGCTTTTGTTAATTTTGATTAATTAAATTACCGTTTGTGACGCATTAGAGTTTTGTTTAAAAGGAACCGAATATAAGGGGTCTTCATCGTGTTCACTATTACGCCTAAATTTACGGACGTCAGCGAATAAAGCAGATCGACTTTCTTTTAGTTGAGCTTCAGTTCATTAATAAATAATTATTTAATAAAACCATTTCACCAATACATGCAAAATAAGAAAATAATAATATAATTATTTGAGCAAAACATGCAAATTATATATTCTGATGAAGCCTTACAATGTTGAAGCCATGAAAACATGAATTAATGATTGCATAAAATTTAGGCACTGGACGATTCACCAAAGCTTAACATTGAATTATATATTATATGATTGTATTGAATACTGCATTAAAAGATTGTAAAAAAAATATGAAATTAACCCAATACTCAATATATATATAACATTAAATCAGCCAAATTGTCATTCAAAACCACTATTTATTTGGAGTTTATTTTCAAAAATGTTTGGAAAACACGGAAATCAGTCTCATATATAAACGATATGCACACTTACAATGTTTCAAAGTATAAGTTAATTCATTTTAAAAAATTGATTGAATTACTGCATATTCTAATGTTATTGTTAGATATTCTTTAAGACATTTTGGTCTAAAATTATTAATTACTTTGAAAGTACTTCGAATAACGACAAAAATTAACAGATTTTTAAGTATTTTGAACACAAAATATTTGAGCAGAAATTAATTTTCTGGAATTATTTCGAAAAATATCCAATGTATTTGAAATTAAAAGATAATACATAAAACTTAAATAAATGCTTTGAACTCAAAAACAGAAATCATTAAAATTTATTATATTTATGTAAAGTTTGAACCATTCATTTGTCGATTTAGTTAACCATTAGATTAATAATAACTTAACTGTATTATTCAGTTAAATGCTATTATCTGTAGTATAAGTCCATGATTTGTAATTATAAGTTATAAATTATTAATTTATGTGAACTAATGACAAATTTATTCGTTGTCTATATATTTATAACTAAAATAATTACACTATGAATAAAAATCGAATCTATCAAAGCGTAGTTCAACTTTACGACGACTTACTTATTGGTACCGATATTAGACTCGAAAGAGAATAAATTAAGGAATAAATGGGAATTTGATAAAAGTGGTAAAAATTACTTTGTTTATTATAATTTATATATAGGCACAAAGTAAGGCACTCGATGTCAATAGAATAATGCCAAATAAGTAGTACAAATGAGCTCAAATCAAATTAACTTAAAGTTTTATATAACCCGTTATGTATATAATTAAAAATTAGTATTCAATTGTCATGTTTTATATAACTGTACATATATTTGATTTGTTTACAGTATATATTTGTATAAAATGTAATTTATTGCTATTATTTACTTGTCTGTTGAAAACAATGATATTCATAACCCACTAATACCAACAAATTAAGAATAACATTAACTTTACTGCAAGTCATGGATCAACCAAAAAAAGCTGAGCTTTTGTCAATCGTTTACTAACTACTGTCCCAGAAAATAGCAGTATAACAGTTATAAATAATAAACAAATACCTCATATCATATAATTAAATTGCATTTACAAATAACAACAATTAATTGAAACGATAGTTGAATTGACGCATACAATGGTAGCAAAACTCAAAAGATAGCGATTGAAGATTCTATTAATGATGAATCCCTAGAAATATCTAAATTCTCCTTTTTTACCTTGTCGTTCACGTCTTATCCAATCGTCGTTTGGCGAAGAATTCCCGATATGTGGATCTCGTTCTCTTCCATTAGTCGTATGGTTTATTTCAGTGACAATAGTATGAGGTACGTGAGCCACTTGACCCCTCCAATTGCGGGCTTTCCACCATTTACGGGAGTCGTCCAGCACTTCAAGTATCTCTCCGCTAATCCACACACAAATTAATCCATTAAATATACAAATCAGATAACTATTGAGATCAAAAACTAACCGAATCACAGTCAACTCCTTGTCATTATTGGCAGTTCGCGGGAAAAGCACGCGAACTATTTTGGCATTTCGTGTTTGCAATTCTGCGACCCATTCTGATTGGTCTAATTCATTGACTTGAACTGTTGGAGAATCGCGTTCTATCGAATCAATAGGAGATGGAGGAGTATTGCCCCGAACTATTCGTGTCGCTTGAGTCACGTGAGACGAAGTTGAAGGAGAAACTAATTTACATCAATTTTAGTTAAATATATATCTAAAAGTATTATAACATATTGAATACCTCTTTGTTGAACATGACGGTTATCGATATGATTCTCCTCAATATCACTGTCGTCGTATTGCGGACCTCTTCGGTATTCCCTTGAATTAACTTCTCTTCTGTTTCGAATGATCGCTTCGTCCCGGTGTACATGAATAGGTACCTCTTCCTCTTGTTCAGACTCAGATGCAATTCCAATAAGTTCAGGTTCAGTAATATTAGGTGCCCAGCCGTCAGTGAATACAGGCTGATAAGAACTGGCGAGTCTAGTGTTGTGCTACGAATTAGATAAATAAAGATATGCATTCATACTGTATTGTATTTACTATTATTGTGGTATTTGCTATACGGGTAAGTTAGGGGTACAGCTTTAGCACTTTAACGTCTCTTAAGAAAAGTCAACATAGTCACGATTGCTCTCACATGTCTTCTAAACATTAAAATAAAATCAACTAAAAAAATTGGCAAAAATTATATAAACAAAAATCGATTGCATGACAACTCCTAATATTATAGCAAAAGCGCTTTAACATTCAGATTTTTATAATTGTATATACAAAAAAGTTATTGCCCTGTATACTAACTTGTAAGTCTATTTATAGTAACATTTATAGTTAATTTATTTATATTATTTACATTCTGGGTATCTTTATATGAAAACTCTTAGTCATTACTTATATCTGATAGGTTTTCATGAACCCGAATGTCTAAACATCTTTTTTAAAAACACTAGCGATAAGTCTTTCTTCAATCGAAAATAGACTCAAATTAGACATTTTCACTGATATCTAATTTGCTTTCTATAACTTATACTCAAACATAAAGAACAATTGCTGGCAATAATGTAAACAATTATCTCATTATCAAAATTAATTAATGCATAAACATAGTGTATGCTAGGCTTGGGTAGGCTGCTCTGATTTCCATGAAGTCTCGCACTTTAACTTATAAGGTGTCATAAATTCTAATAAGAATACATAAAAATAAGGCATATCTTTGGTGAAGTATACCCTATATACAGAATATACAGAATCTGTACAGAATTATTCGATAAACAATAATTTACAACAATACTTACTTTAATGGGTTGAACCCAATTTGGCCCTAAGGATTGCCACAAATCAAATTCTTTGCTCGTGCAACAATTTGAAAGTAAATCAATGGCTTCGTGATTAAGATAAGGCACTCCTACTATGGACGGGTCGATTGGTGGGTCTTCAATGAAAATATAAAATTTCGATTATTAAAAGTACATAAACTTTTAAACAGTTAAGTTTGCATTTAAAATAACAAAAATTTACAAAAAAAATATTTACAGCCGTGACAGAAAAACACACTTAAGTGTGCACTCACACTTGAATGAAGCTCAAAACCAATTTAGATACTAAAAGAAATCCTCAAAATATTTCAGATACGCTCTCAAATCACAAAATATGTGAGGGTCAAAAGGTTTAGGGGTACCTCACATTTTTGAGAAATAGCTATTGAGTATTATTTATTAATTTTAATTGTTTTAATAGTTAGACTTGAATTTGAGGCCATTCCTGTCACAGCTCATAAAATTAATTTAAAACTAATATTGAAAATCATTTTTAAATATCAATTAATCAAAGGGGAAATTAATTATTTTCTGTCATTTTCTAAATAAGTATTTTGTAATATAGTATATTAATTTTTTTAACAGAAAGAACCGTACCGTTACTTCTGGCAGCTTCGATAATTATGGCCAACTAGTGATCAAAGATTAAAACAAATGATGCGATTAATAATAAAAATTGTACAGTTCTAGTGATAAAAAACAAACCGGAGTGAAAAGAAAGTGGACGAGTTCTGGTGCGTTCGGATCGTGTATACAACCTATCATGAAAAAGCTATTCGTTAGAACTCATGAACGACATTATTACTAAGCTGTTATACCCTTTAGTTTGGCCAATAAATTGAAGGCTAGTTTGAATTTACTCAATATTTCGAAAAACTCTTCTTCGTTAGGTCCTCGCGCGCGTATTGCTAAAAGACCATCTCCTGCATGAGCGGCTCCTTTACCTAAAATTTAATACAATTATAAATAGAGACAATAATTTATAAAATATAATAAAAGTTCATATTTGTGTGGGGTGACCAAGTCTTGACACAAAAAATCAAAGGGGACCCTAATATGATTATTTTAATTTTCAATTTTGTATCATTTAGTAAAATAATATTATTTTAACAAAATTAGAGAATTCATGACAGCTCATTAAAAAGTTGTATCTTTTGAAAATTTGAGCCTAACTTGATTTGTGTTCATCTGACATATTTAAGCATTTATTTATTAAAACACTTTATAACACATCTTTAAATCTGGACAAAATGCGTTCAGATTGGGCACCGTCTGTTCAGCTCAGGTCTGGACACTTGGTCACTATAGATTTGTCTTTAGTACCGGTAATACTTAAAGAGAATTGAAATTTATTTTGCAAAAGTGGTACAGTTAATAAAGCTGCAAACCTTGTCGCCTATGGTTCCGCAATTGTAGTTCTCTGAGGGCTGCGGCCGCGTGTTGTAAACGAATAATAAATCTCTCGATGTCATCAAAACAATGATTCAAAATAGAGACATAGCGTTCATTTGATAAAGACTATGGAAAACGATATATTATTATAATTATTGCGTTTCAAATATAAGGAATGGCAGACCTGGTCGTGGCTATTGGTTCGATGAGCGCCGTTGTGGTGATTCGAATCTATTGAGCTCGTGGTGGTTATAGATCGCGAATCGGGATCATGATTGGCAACCATACGTCCGTGACCTAAAAGCGGCCCACCTGTTGGTGACGACCCTTTTCTAGATTTGTAAATAAATTAATGTTTTCATTTGATCACAACCTAAATAATTAACACTAACTTTTCTCGTTGTGCAGCGATTTGATTGAAAACACTGACAGTTTCTTTAACATTGACATTAACTGTTGGCGGTAAAGAGGACTCGGAATGTGTCCCACTATTAAACATAACTCCAAAATGTCTCATCCATTGCTGTATGTCTTCAACAATGCTGATGGCATTGTGTGAAACGCACTGAAATATGTGTAATTCGCCTAAATTTATGACAGAATGGAATCATGAAATGTGAACACAGTTTCTGATAGGCATCGCTTGTGATTACCTTGACTTTCATTTGGAAGCTGAACTGTAAATATTAGTATATTATTATATATATGGTTGTGATCATTGAAGGCTGTCGGCTGCTGAATGAGTGTCACTGGAAAGCGCTCGACCACATCGTTTGATTCTCCGTCAAGTATCCACATATGATTTCCTATTTACAAATTATAATTCATATCAATTCTTTTTTATCAGCTCTTTTAAACTTCAGTCACATACCTTTTAACTGAATTGCCATTCGCTGAGTCCATATCCCTTTTTAATAATTAATCAAATAAATACTTATAACTAATCAATAAATAAATTAACTGAATATCAGTGGAATTGTGATAAAAAGCTTATTCTAATCTCTAGTAGAGGTTGACATTTAGATATATCTATATTAATAAACGCATTCATTGAAACTTATGTGAAAACATATTTAGTTGATTTACGAATAGTTGAGATTATAGAAAAAATATTGTCTTAGGAATTGTTTTGCCAAAACAGAAGTCAGGATTAAGTTATCTTATGATAGCTTACATGGAAATTATTGATATACCAAATATCATAAAAGCAAATAAATGTTTTTCTTTCGATACTAATTAAAATATAATAAATGAAAAAAATGAAAACCTGATGTTTTTTCCATAGCAAACAGTCTCTGTAATGCCATTCTCGGAGTTGTTTGTTGTTGTTGTGGGGAATTGGTTGAGAATGTGGCCAAATGTTCCACCGCATAAGTCGGCGCCTGATGTTGCGGTGATGAGGCCATAGTTGGTCAACAATCAGTTATATCCTAATTATAAGCCGACAATCAATTTTGAATTGTAATATCGCACAAATTTAGAGTTTGTCCTCAATTATGATGAGTTCACACTTTTTCATAAACTTCAAAACTTCCTGCTTTTGTAGAGAACTCGGATTAGCTCAACATTAACTATAAAAATGTTTACAAATTGTTTTCAGGTTTAATAAAAAAAACTCTAATAAACTAAAAAGTGGTCGAACATCGACAATAGCGATATATTATACGTATTATAATAACATTAATACGTGTTAAGTCAACTCATTTTGTTGAGAATGTTTGACTTTGAATTTCACTTTAAAAGCAGAAAACACAGAAAATAATCTAAAAACTGGATAAGAAATTAATGAAATATTAATTACAGTTAAAGACACAGTTATAACAATGTGGGCGAATACTATATATGTATTTTTAGTTATTACGAAATTGGAGTTTACGAGTTTGCAAAACACCTCTCAGTTAAATCTTTAAAAATACTCATATAATAGGTGAGGAGTAAGTTATGGGACATTACATATCACTACACGTAAAGAAAGGCAGAGGCGAAGCAATTATTACATAAGTTTATGCTAATTATTATGAATTAACTGTTTTGCGTTTACACTACAATTGAGTTATAAGTTATAACTTATAACAAACTTAGACATTAGGCGATTGTTATAAATGCGAAAACAGTGTGTATTAAAAAGTTAATAAAGAAAAAAAGTGTTGACGACAAACCTGTAATTGGTATAAATTAATGAACTTTATTTCACATCACATCTCATCTCATACTTTGCATAGAAATAAAAAAAGTTTAAACTAAAGTGGCATCAAATGGCATCCCTTCTAACATCACAATATCACTAATACCACCCAAAATGGCGATCCTCGGGAGTTGTTGTTCCAAATACCTGAGACTTAGGTGTTACCTATAGCAACATTTCACTGTACAAACAGGTATGTCTACCATATCTGTGCTGCAGCAGCTATAATAGCATTGCAAGCCAAACGCCAAAGCTATTACGCTCAACAGGTATAATACCAATGTATAAGCGGTGTGCAGTGTATGAGTGGTATGAGTGGCGCACCCGGAAATGCATCACTACAAATGTCTACTTTTAAGCTCTTTTAGGCACTTTTTGGAAATCTATTGAATGCTTTTATTTTAAACAAATAAAAGTTTTTTGTTTTAGATAATTTGCTTTGGTTTGCATTCAGGGCCACCGCTTTTGTTGCATGCGTTGGGCGTTATTTTAATTGATGAATATTTGGTTCGCAAATATTATATTATTTTCTATACTACTAGTATTGCAAAACTTTTTGACTTGACTTCTAAAC
>JAQGCH010002636.1:0-12217 GCA_034699485.1 Nanhermannia elegantula
TCTCATGATAAGTTGAATAACAAATGATAAAAATGAAAACAATACGTTAATAATAGTTGAAGCATACCTTCAGTTTTTTTACATTTAATCATTCAAAAGACAGTGATTACAGTCACTCATTACTATAGTTATCAATAAAAATGACATAAATTCTTAATTTTAGTTCATTTTTATTGATAAACTGTCAATTATACAATTTGATTGACTGATATAATTGATAAAAACAGTCACTTTTACAGTATATGTCAAATATTGTACAGTTAATTAAAATAAAAACTTTTTGTGCTATACATGAAAGTATATATTTTAAAGTCTCAGCTATTAAATTCAGTAATAGTATGTTTAAATGGTGTCATTAATTATTATCATATTTAGCAAATGAATATACGTTATCGTTATTAACTGTTGAGACTTATTATGAATCAAAATATTGCAGTTAGATATATAATGATGAATGAATCGCAATTATTTTCCTGATTCAGACAGCAATAATGATAGAGATATTGAAATCATTGTCATTTTTTGACAATTTAAGAAAATAAAGATTTTTACAATTTTACATATGTTTTGGTAAATTTACGGTAATATTACACCAAAAAGAGCAACGCTAGTTATAACCGATCTTTTTATAAAACAATCTGTGCAATCGCTTCGTTATAAGCGGGTATTCCATGTAAAAGAGTTTTACTAAAATTCAAAGTTGTTATGATTTGTTGACTTTATTTGTCAACAAATAAGTATTTAGACATTTGGTTGCACTTATTCTAAAACTAATGACTCATATAATCCTTTCTTAAGATTATCTTAATATAGTCTTAACTTAATCTCATCTTAATCTCATCTCATATGTTACTGATTCATAATATTTGAATGCATTTCAATCTAAATGAATAAAAGGATGTAAAATGAATTAATGCTATGAATTAAAGATTTAAATTTATGTTATTTTCAAATTGTACATCAAATTATTTCAAACATTATTAAGAAATAAAATTAATAAATGAATAATTTTATTAAATAGTTAAATACTTTATCATAAACACATTAAAAATAGCGAGAAAGCAATGGACTAAAACCTGACCTCAAATAATATACATGAAAATGAATTGTTTAAATGCTTTAATCGTTCGGAATAAGGGCTAAAAATATGCGAAATCTGTACTTTCGAACCATATTTTTTACCACAATGTGTTAACTGATTCAGAAGCTCTCATATGATATAAATTTTCCGAAGATTAATCTTAAGGAAAGATCGAGATTCTCCAATAATTACTTTCTCTACTGTACAAATACTACTGTAAGTTATAAGTTAAGTAAAGGTTAAGCTTTAATACAATAACTGGTCATATTTTACTATATGGAGTATTTCAGACATGACTTCATCAATATCTGCAGTGATTTGTAATCTATTAAATTATTTATAAAATAACATTTTAAACATTGTAAAACACGTGAATTTTCTTTGACTAATAAATTATATCACCTCTAAAGACTAGTTCGGAGGTTCGGAGTTACCTATACAGTACTGTATACGTATCATACATATTATCAGTTTATACTGTTTCTAAGTTACTGTATGTTCATTTATACTTTTCCGATTGGGCGGAACTATACAAAAGGGCATCTTTTTGTGACTATAGAATATTTTAACTTATATGAATAGTTTATAGCTTCAGTCTATTTAAATCTTTATTGTGTTAATTTAATAAATCCGATTCTTACCGTAATAATATAGTTAGAAGTAAATTATAGTCACATTAAAAATGAATCTATATATTACTGATAATGAATAACATGAACTGAATGGAAAGTTAAACAACTTTTTTAAGTGTTTCGATTTCCATTCAGTTCATTAAATCTTTAAACAGGCATTTAAAGCTAAATCACTCTTAACGGCATTTGATTGTTAGAAACTATTAAATCATTGCTTCGCACCTGCTTTACAATTATTCATATTCCTTATTACGAGAAAAATAGGTTTAATTTATTGCTCTTTAAGGGAAAAAATCTAAAATCTAATATTTTTTAATCGTTTTAAATCGGATTATAAATAGAAAATATGAGAATGAATGGGGAAAATAGCGCTGTTATACTGTAGTTATAAACTAATAAATTAATTAATTACCATTTAATGATCTAAAAATTTTAAACTCTAGTCAAACACAAGTAAAAAATATGTCATTTGAAAGCTCATATCAACACAAAAAGGGTGCACACAAAAGATGCACACTATTCAAGGAAAGTTGAAACCCAAATCCAAGTATCTTCAGTATGGGTTTGGGTATAGTTTATTGAAAACTCGTTGGGTTTGGAAAATCATGCGTATGGGTTTGATTTTTTTGAAAACATGTTGGGTTTGGGTTGATATGGGTTTGAATTTTTAAAAATTTTTCTTCTCTAGTGCTACTCTAGTGCACACATAATGTTCATATTATGCGACACTCTGTCATAATCAGAGACAAGGCTTTCTAGTGCTAAAAAATGCCAGATAGGTAGGATTTTGTGAAGCAGCAAATCTAAGGCTAAAAACTTCAAAATCTGAGGGGATGTCAAAAAATCATCGGTTTTCTGAGATATTTTTTCAAAAAATGTTTTCCTCAAATTTTTTAAATTTCTCCCTTATTAGAAGATAAATTAAAAATAATAGATTTTAATGCAATTGTGTGATGCATTAAAACCACAGCCGTAACAAGGGGTGGCCAAGAGGGCTATAGCCCCCAAAAATTATTGAATATTTAAGTGTAGGTCTATAGCGATTTTAAAAAATTGCCATATCTTGGATTTTTCCTATGTGTTGCCCCCCAAGCCTAAAATCCTGGTTACGGCACTGATTAAAACATAAACTTAATTAAAAGTCTTAAGAAAAAGTTTAAATTTTAATCAAAATCAAAGGAGGGACCAAAGGATATTTTTAAATTTATAACGCGCCAAAAAAATAAACTGTTTTAGTGATTAAATAATTATCACGATTATCAACGAAGATATTCAATAAACTCTTTTCATAATGTAAACCATATCAGAAAACTTGATTGAAATCGAAACTTTTGATTAAATAGCTAATAAAACTATTGTATTAATTCTGAATAAAAATGCAGACTCTTTTTTAAAGACAAATGCTAAATAAAGTATAAACATAAACTCCATTTTCAAATTAATTCCATTCATATTTAGACTACAAATAATCATTAATTTTTGATACAAGAAAATCATTTAATTTTTTTTGTCAATGGTTTGTAAAAACTACGCAAAAAACTAGCGGTGGAGTTGAGTGTGCTATAGTTACGCATTAATGTTTTCGGCGGTGAGCCGGTAAAGACCGAAAAATCATGTTTTTAAACGCACAATTTTATGAAAATAATAAACATTTATGCGGTGCTCCCATTAAATACTTAATGTTTTATGCATTGTTGTGAGAGTTTAGATCCCGAACGATCATTCAGCAAATTTAAGTCCATATTAAACAAATACAGGGTTTAACTTAATATCAAATCTATCAAAAAACACATTATCTTATAATTTAATGGTGATATTGAAGCTGTTTTTAAATCTTTTGTAAAATTTTACCGAATTTTAAATAAATAAATCGGTCGAAACCGAAAAAACGGAAATTTATTGTGATATTTCACGTCGAAATTAACCGCCGATTTCTTCATTTCTTTCATGCCGAAAATATTAATCCCTAGCTATAGTGCTGCATCTCCACTCATTTTAAAGGAATTCAGTTAATTATTATGGCTTCAATTTTAATAGAGATCATCCAATTGTGTGTGGGGGGGGGGTTGGCTAAAATCATGGATATATTTAAAAGGGGGATAAGAAATAAGTGTGCACTCTTTTTTATGGGGGGACAATTTGATAATTTATGTTATACTTTTATAAATATAAATAATTGTAATTATATTTTTAATTTTTGTTAAATCGAGGATAAAATATTATTTGTTTAATAATATCTTTAAATAAGAGTTTTTATAATTCGTTTTAATTTAAATCTATCTCTTTCATTGGTTGTGAGCACTTGTTAAGGGGATAAAGAAAGCTTGCAGGCAAGCTGATAGGGGTCTAAAATTGTCTATTTTTGCGCGTGAACTATGTGGATGACCCTTCCAATAAAAGATTTAACCGAACCCCAGACCAAAATATTTTGGTTTACTGCACTGTTAAAGAATAAATACAAGATTGAAGTGTGATTTATGTTAATTTGAATTTGTTATAATATTTCACGAGTGAATTCTCATATGTCTATTCAAATTCCCAGATTGAGAGAACCGTAGAAGACATAATTGGCATTGATATGGTTTCTCTCCTGAATGAATCCTCAAATGTTTAGTTAGTGTAGAACTATCTGAAAAAGCTTTTTTACACATATAACACCGGTATGGTCTTTCTCCTGAGTGTGTCCTCATATGTGTAGTGACTGATGACGACTGTGAAAATTTTCGTTCACAAACTGGACATCTGAATGGTTTTTCTCCGCTATGAGTTCTTATGTGTGCGGTAAGGTTTGCCGCCTGTGAGAAGGATTTGTTGCATGTGTGGCATCTGTAGGTCATAATTAAACAAAAGCTTAAGCAAATGTATATATTTTTTAATGAACAAAACAAAAACTAAAGCATAGTCGAAGCCCAACCTGTATGGCTTCTCTCCAGAATGAGTTCGCAAATGTGTCTTCAGAGTTGATGGTCGAGCATATGTTTTGCCACAAATGCGGCACAAATTGGTTGTACTAATACTGCCTATATTTTTATCTATAGGTTCACGATTCTGGACTGTATGCAAAGTAACACCAGTTGACTGCGTACTGTTTCGATGCGTTTTATTGTTTTTACAGTTATGATTAAAATGGTGAACGTAATAATGATGCGGATCTATTACGTTCTTTTGATTTGAATAAATTGATTGCTGAACGGGTTTAATATTGCAAACGCTACTGAATTCCTTTTCAATCGGTGGTAAAGTTGTCATGTGTTCTGTCGTTGGCCTAAACTCAGCGGTGAATGTATAAGAAGTGGGAGACGGAGAAGGATATGATGGAGTGTGCATATGATGATGAGATAGAGGAGTGTTTGGAGTTTGATTTGGATAATTAGTCTGATAAGTAGAGACGGGAGCAGTCCATAGAACTTGTTGGGTATCATTGTTAGTAAAACCCATTGTCATATTCATAGATAGATTAACACTCATTGATGCTGTTGGCAAATGAGGTGGAGTGTGAACGTGTTCGGGTATTACTGAATTAGATAAGTATGCATTAGAACCCGGTTGACTAGAAGGAGGACAACTACTACTTGCTGTCATTTGTATTTGCGGATGTATCACATATGAAGCACCAGTCGACGGCTGTGGAGGAGAATGCGGTAAAACGTTGTTATAAGCATTTGTCCCATAAAAATAATTTTGAGAAGAAGATTGAGTGGGAAAACAAGAACTTGACTGATAGTTGGCGTTCTGAATCTGAGGTCCATTATATACACTATGATTGCTATTATAATAATTCTTTGGCGGCGATAATATAGTTGGCTCCGTTGTCTCTGACGACGACAAAGAAACTCTGTCCGACTTAATTTCATTAACTCTATTTGTGAGTTCAGGTCTGCTTTGAAATGTATAGACAAAGAGAAATGCGTTAATTTAAAGCGCAAACAAGTTTTGAGTAAAGCCTGTAGTACTTTAATGCAAAACTTTATAGACCACCCAAATTGAAATTATTTATAAAATAAATGCCGCAATTTGTTGCTCTTAAGTGGAAACAAAAGTTGTTACTTATGTTACTTACTTGCAAGTCGGGGAATGACACGTAAATAGACTAGTGATTGGGTCGAAATCCATAATTTGCGAATCAGTTCCTGCATTGCACAAGTCTCCAGAGTATGCTAATTGAGTAGTAGTCGGACATTCATTTGAATAATTAGGAGATTCACTGTCAAAAAATTTAAGCGAAGGTTTGACACATTCGTCCAAGTTTTGTGTCTCCAAACTTTGAAATGATGGCAAATTGCATGAAACGTAAAAATTATCCATTTCTCAGCTTATATTTATTTGATTTCACATCTATTCAACTGTGAAAACTTATAAATGCATTTCTTTTATGCTGTTCGGCCACAAAAATTATTTATCAAAACTTATTTTAAATATAAGAAAGTTTGTGAAGCATTTCAAGTTATTTATCAAAATATATTATTAATAATAAAATAAAATTTATTTCGACTGTTTTACATTAGAGAGGCTAACATTATAGTTAGGATTCAATTCCAGATTTAAAGTTTTATTGAGTCAAACATTTACTTCTTGTTCTCCAATTGACAAACTTAGGCTTTTGATAATTTATGGCTTCGTTAATAATTAAGTTAACATTTTTAGACTTAAAATGCATTTTGATTATGCGCTTTCGATTCATAATAGCGAAAATCAAATCGATGATCGCAAACGCACACCAATACTCGCTTCTTGTTTTGTCACAACCTCTTGGTTTCATTGGTTCAGGAAGAATAAAATTGATCTCATATAGGATATACATCCTATGCTCAAAACATTACTATTAAGGCTTCGCTTTTATAGAAAAGAATAGTTGTCCAACTCTAAGGTTTCTTATTGGAGAAATCGATGCTCTTTTACATTATAACAATTCTTACATAACGTCCAAAAAGCAGAAGTCTATAGTTTTAAAGAACTGTCAAAGAAAAGTGAAAGATTGCATTTCTGTTTTTTCAAATGTTTACAAGTCCTTAGTATTAGTTGACTAGAAATAACCAAATGAAGTGAGTTTCCTCAGTCACAGCAGGTGTTATCTCTACAATACCAGTCTGCCACCAATTTGTCGCACACTTGTCCATCTCCTCCAACTCTATATCCTATAAAAAGTATTATATGTTTGAGTTCTAATTTCTCTTGTGTCAAATCCATTTCCCTTCTATTCAGTAATTTGATACCAATAAGAGAGCGACAGTACAGTACTGTATAATATCATCATATCATCAAAGAAAATAATGGACATCACAGATATTCAGTTCTAATAGACAATAATGTTTGACAATAATGTTTTGACAAATAAATCAATTTATTTTCGTTTAATTACTTTCAGTACAACTCAATTCACTTAATTGTTGTCATTATTAAAATTATAATTAAATTTTTAGTTCAAGAGAACGGAAGAGAAGTGGAATAGTTTAAAAACTTTGATTTTAAAATCCTTTTATGTTGAATCCCACTGATGAGCGAGATTTGAAAGAAACCCCTAATAAACTTGTATTCCATTTAAAGAGTTAATAAAGAGTTTTTTGTGGTGATTGTCAGTGATGTAATATATGGTTAACCCTCTCTCAGCTCTAACCCTATGCTCATGTAAAGAGTTTACCCGCAGAAGTGTGTCACTAATTTAATATTTAGTCGTATATATTATATACAGAAGGCATATAAAAGCTATTTTTTGATATAAATCTCTTATCATTAGTTGCTTTTATTGCCTGCAAGGCTTATGAAGACGGCATTTACAAAGCACTTTAGAGTGAATGCCCAACAAATGCACTGCAGCACTGCTACACTCGTATCGCTCGAATCAATTACAAGCAATGAAATGCACACATTGTTATAAATGTTTTATCGTTTTGCACGTAGTCATCAATGTTTGCTATTATTGATATCCAAACACGTGCTCTAAATCCTATTCGAAAGCATTGAGACAGTTACTCTACTTTAGCTGCTAAACCTTCTCTGCTAAATGCATACATACATTATTGTAATGAACTGCGAATTTAGAGTAATTTATATATTTTGTTGTAATTTATTGATTGTAATTCAAAAATAGTGCACTCAATCACATTTCTTTTAATATTTTTATTAACTGTCATTTTTAAGACGCTTATAATTGAAAATTGATGTAAAAACTCTATATTTAGAGATTAGAAAATTCATGATCAAACATAAAACTGATAAGAAATACTCTACTAATGAAATGAGCGAAGAGTATGGTCGGAATCCAGGTTAGATTGATGTGCAGAAAGTGACTCATACACTGATGCACTAAACTTAACAGAGTTACTAAACTTAAATAAAATGAATATCATATGATGATAAATTGATAATATAGTTGACTTGTAAGCCAACATGTGCTACAATAGCCAATGCTTTCAATGCTCTGTCAATGCCATGTCAATAACCCTATAATTAAATGCAGACCAAAGGCCTTTGGGATTCACTTCCAATAGAACCCCATAAACCTTAACTCACAACAAGTTTACCCCTTTTGCACACAATCTTTTTTCTGGGCTATGATAATGAGTGGTCAGTCGTTTGATTTGGTTTTAATTTCTTATATAGATTTGAACACGCCTTCAATGAGACATTTAAGATGAATTTTTAAGAGCAATGCAATAATCAGTTTTAAGCATTCAAGTTCTCAACTCTGCATAAAATACTTCAGTTTCAATCAATTTATGTTTAGCATAAGAATGGATCAGTTAGAACAACATTGGGAACATTTACCGCTCAAGAAGAGACCGATTAAAGAAATTTATATTCCAAACTTTGAAAATAATAATTTCAATAATAATTACTATGAGAATAGTTTTTATATGTGTGATGAATATTCTATAAGTAATAGAAGAAGACATATTACAAGCAATTCTTCAACAAATAGCGATTATTCAGCCGATAATGTCTCCATCGATAGCGGATTCATTGACAACGACAGTCCATTAGACCTGAGCAGATCATGTCCATTAAGAAGTACTTCGCCTCGTATATTTAAATACGATCCTCAAGTCATTTTTGGTAAGTTTTCTTTCAATCTTAATTTTAAAATAAAGTTATCCGTTTAAAAAATCCTTTTATTGAAGTCATTATTCACTTAAAATTATTACAGTTATTAAGGGATATAAAGTTATACTGTATTTGTAAAAATCTACCCTTTATTAGTGATAGGAATAACAACAGTGATAGAAAACAGTTATATAATTAATAAGTTGCAAAAGTAATAAAATTAGAGAATCAAATGACTGGTTATTGATTATTAATTTAATATTTTTGAACCTTTATTGAGATAATATTACTAATGGTTAAGTAAATTTTGAGTAACACTATATCACCAATAAAAAGTATATGAGATCTCTATGAGATAGGCTTTAAATCATAATCAGTTTTATATTTTACAATGTATTTTATATTATAATAAATAATAATTAAGCTTAAATGAAAATTAATTAAATTTTGTCTCTTGGGTATAGTTTTTGAACTAAACATATAAAAAATAAATTTTTTTCTGAAAGACTGTCTCCTCTCTATGATTCTCTATAAGTACTGTACTTACAGTACAAACACGTCTTGCACGTAAATGAGTAAACTTATACTATTATAAATGTAAAATATATGTAGTCTGTCATTTGGTAAAATTATTTTCAAGTTTTTTGACACTGTTCTCTTTTTTAACACTTGAGGACAAGTTATAATTTGGACATTAATGCCAAAGAAGCAAACTGTCAAAAAAAACTATGAAAATAAGTTTACGTGAGAAATGACTATTTGTTTAAACGGTTTAAACCTCACTATTTCTATGAAACAGAAATTCTTAAAATTTTGTTATCTGTTTCTCTTAAATAGAGATTGCAAGTGAAAGTGGAGTAAAGTCAATAAAATGTAACGAATGCGACAAACAATTCTACAATAGAGTGCGATATCGCGCACATCTTCGTCGTCATGCAAGTAAGAGAAGTGGTCGCTATAGATGTCACGTCTGCCAAAAGACTTTCGTCCAGAGATCAAGTTTGACAACTCATTTACGCATTCATAGCGGGGAAAAGCCTTTCTACTGCACTGAGTGTTACGACAGTTTTGGCGATTTCTCAACTTTTACTAAACACAAAAGAATACACAGCGGAGAGAAGCCTTACTCGTGTCCAGTTTGCGAGCGCTCATTTTCCCAGAGCGGTAACATGCATAGGCATCTGAAGGCTGTTCACAGACCAGACACACCATAACACACCATTCATATAAAAATTATTTTTTTGCACACGTTTTTTAAACTATAAACGCTTATGAGTTAAATGATTTGTAAATTCAATTTACTGCTAGCGTATAATACACGTTATGTAATATTTTATTAATAATTTAGGAACTATTCAATAAATTTAGGACTTTTTTAATTATTTCAATCAAATTAGATTTTATGAGTTTTATAAATTTTTATTTAATGTGATTTTAATCAAATACATCAAATATTATTCTATATCATTAAATATTCATTATATTCATTAACAAGTTTTTCAAACTTTCTATTCTATTCATATCTCAGTAAAGTTATTGTGTATTGTACTGTAAATTACTGTACATATTGTTTAAGTCATAATCAGGTTATACAATGAATACATTAAAAGTAAGGATTATTTAAATATTTGAAAACAGCATAAGCGAAGTCAAAGGCATAGAAGTTGGGTCCAAGTCGTGTCTTCAAACAGGTAAGCCCTACAACAGGTAAAATTTGCAGTTCAGGTGTGTTTTTGAGTTTCACTGAAGCAGTGATGCAAAGCACGACCATTACATGTCATGGCTCTACACTATAAGGCTGTACCTCTTTTTTGCCATTTGCGAGTTTGTTGTGTTTGAAGTTAAATAATGTTTGTGTAGTAATACTCGTATTGAGAAATCATATCATTTCTGTGTCTCATATGATGGGAATTTGTTGAGTTAATAAATAAAATATAGTTCAGAAGAGAGCCCGACAATGGAACAGCGAAAAAGAGTCTTCACTTTTTTCACATTTTTTGTCTGTACGGCATGTCTCGCATTTTTGACTGCTTCGTTGGCAACACACAAATGGATTATCGCAAAACCCGTCAGAATAGCATTTCTTAATACAACTATTCATAGCAATAATTCCATAGCAGATAATGAACACGATTCGGCCAAATTTCGAGGCGATATCTATTTTGGGCTTTTTCAGGGAACTAAAGTTCTTAATTACGGATTTGGAGACAGGACTACAGGAATATGGTGTAAGTTTTATTATTCAATTCATTTAATTCATTCAAATCTCGTTTAAATTCAAAAATTACTTTTATTCTGTTATAAATTTACAATTATTTCATAATTGAAATGAATTGTCTTAAATATTTTATTAATTAATTAATTATTTGTTTAAATCTAAAAAATTTATGTTATTCTCAATAGGTTTTTAAAATTTAATTAAAATTACAACAAAATGAAAAGCATAAAAATGAGAAACTTTTGAATATAAGTTATTGATTGTGAAACATAAGACTTGTTAAAGTCAATTATTTTAAAAGCTGAATCATTTTTTATAAACGATAGACAAATGACAGTACATGTCATTATTGTTTCAAAAATGTTACTTTCTATTGTTTTATGAGTTAGTGGTTTATTCTGATTCAAAAATGAAATTATTTTCACGTCGAATAACCGTTCGGTTAATCGCTCTCATCATAAGAACAATTGGTGCATAAAAAGTCATTCTAACGCATCTCAAAGCAATTTCGATATGCATTTTGCTTACAATTATTGTATACTAACAAATAAGTGTTTGAAGCACTGTTCAGCGCTTTGTACTGACAAAAAAATTTACTTTTAAAAGCAGAGAATCATTAGATTTCAAACAGAAACTTATCAGACATATAACCACAGACTCCCAAATTATTTGAGAAACTAAGGGTCAAACTATTTGAGTATTTATTTGACAAAAAAGTTCTGATTATTTGAGTATTTGTTGAAAATTATTTGACAAATTTTCTCTATTTTATCGATTTATTTGATAGAATTTGATGTTCAAAAAGTAATTTTATCCAATATTTGTCACATTAATTATTAAAATTTTAGGTTAACACTAAAAGTAATAAATTTCTATATTTTTACTGTAAACCATAAGGCCTTTCATCATAAGTCATGACAGTGTTCACCAATGAAGGTTAAGATGGGGTGAAGCCGAAGCCCCCCTAAAAATTTTTTCGGGAAAAGTCTAAAAGGGTGACCAAAAGGAAATGTACAGACGTTAATGTTATGTATTTACTGTTCCTATGACTTATTATTTTCTTATAAGTGATTTCATTAGTTTCGTTGAAACGCATGTTTTAATGTGAAGGCATTTCTATTTATCAACAAATTTGTAATTAATTAATGATTGAATCGTTATATTTATTAATATTTTTTGCCTATGTTTACACTCTATTTAATTAACTAAATGATTACAAGAATAATGATTCAAATATTAAATGAT
>JAQGCH010002637.1:0-12213 GCA_034699485.1 Nanhermannia elegantula
CTGGACTCAATTAAAATGCTTTACAATAAAGTATATATCTTTCTAAAACTGCGCTTTTCTTTTGGTTTTGACTGTATTAGTAAGATATAGCTTTACATGGCTTTAAATACAAAAGTAGAAAAAAAAGTAGAAAAAAAGTAGAAATTGTCATAAATAGTGTTTCGAAGGATTTGTTTATACATAAAACATGACTTAGAAAATAAGAATTTCTAGTGATAGTAAAATTGTAATCAAAGAATAAACTAAAATATGTTGTCATTCTATCGAACTGTTGAAACAGGATAATGATAACCATTAGAAGTGAGTTACATGTCTACTTGATTTGAGTGGTCCTCTCAAATGCAGAGAATGTGCCACAATTGGAATCACTTTAAGCAATAGAAAAGTATCAGTAATAAGGTTTAGGATAAGTAAATGTAAACAATCTGTAGTGATCAATATGTTATTGAGAAGAGCTTTTCTTTGCTAGAGTAGGAGTTTCTTAATTATACTCATGTTATACTTTTATTAAAGTAATATTTTGCTCAATACATTCCCTGTAGTGTCGAAACAAGATTTTAGGATTATTTTTCCTTTAAATACACTCGAGTTGTAATAAGTTTGGACCTATTTTATGTCAAATTATAGTTCAAATCAATAGCAATTTTACTTATGGTTTAATTGTTTTCAAAATTAATTGGTTATAATAATTATTAATAGGTTTTATATAAAAGTACAATATGAAGCAGTTTTTTGAAGAAATGTTAGCAAAAGGGCCCATTCAATGCATTAATCATAATGAAAAATTTTATTTATTTGTAAACTAATAAGTTATACTCAACAGATATTCAAAAGTTAATTTATGAATATCTAAACTGTGAGAACTTGAGATAAACTGAGTGATTATTTGCTTAAAATCACAAATATTTAATATAGAATAGAATATAAAAAGAGAATAAAAATATCAACAGAGTTAAGTTCTGAACCCAAATGATTGGTTTTTCCAATATTTTTTAAGATTTTGATTATAAGTCAGAACTTTATAAATAAACAAATATTTATTCAACTCATGCTTTCAAATAATAACATTCAATTTTTTATAATTAATGCTTAGTATTCAGCAAAAGTGCTAACATAGGTCTTCAAAAAACTGCTTCAATATATTTTGGTGGCGGTTCATGTTTTGGTCCTGACATGATTCACATTATTCGATATCTTTTTAGCAAATTTTTTCGCATATTTGTTATAAATTATATAATATAAATATTAACTGTATATCAATCAAATTGTCGAGTAATTTAATGTAAAGAACATGCAATTCTCTATTCATAGACTTTCTCACAACAATAACTCTTGCATTAGACCCATTACCATAAGATCATAAGCTATTCATAAATTATTACATCATTTTCTGCTTATTTGACTCACTTGTAAGATCTCAACCAAACATTTCAATGTTTGCACAATTACTTCAATCTATAGAATAGGACTTACAGTATATGTAAGTCGACTGCAATATCAAAGTTTCATTAACTGGGACACATACCAAGAGCCATAATTCAAATATTTTCTTTACAGGAAACTGTATGAGATATTCGTTTTTGGAGAATATTCTGCCATATATGCTTCAGTTCAAATAAGACTTATTTCATCCATCAATTTAAAGTCCAATTTTATCACAAGATATTCAATTTTAATTCGCAGTTCAAATTATAACTTTTAACTTTAAAATTGGCGTAATTTTGACTCGAAATAGTCTTTCCTTGTAGTGCTTCACATCAAAACTTCATGCTTTCAGTATTTTATGAATGACTTAATGGCTTTATTTCTTATATTTTCACAATTCTCTTATTTTCAATTCACATTCATAGCCACAAACGATTCAACAATTTTGAGTTTCAAACTTTTATCAATTGATAAAATTGCAAAAACCATTATTAAGAGTCGAACTTTTCATTACTTAATGCATTTTCAATATATTAAAGTCATTAAGAGTTTGACTCTTATTAATGGGTTTTTTGTAATTTTATCAATTGATAAAAGTTTGAAACTCAAAAATGTTTTGTGATAATGAGTTCATTACTATATTAATGATAACGCAGATAACTTGTTTTATAAAAGGGGGGCTGAACTAAGGGATTTTCAGATTCATTGCCATATATAAGCATAAACTCAAAATTCTCTCTAAAATAAATAGTTTTTTCTTATTATGTAACAGAAGATGCAGTGCTAAAACTCGTTGACAATAAATATTAGTACAAATAACAAATATAAAAATAAGATACAAAAAATGTGAATAAATCTGTGTATTTTTGTTATTTGAACCTGTATTTTAATTTTAAAGTATCTGATATTGTTTTGAGTTAGGAATTGAGGAGATTATCATATAATAATTATTTTCATCAGTGATGTTCACGCTCGCGCTCGAGTTCCGAGAGTTTAACAAACGTTTAATATACTTGACGCTCGCCCGAGCTTGCTCACGCTCGGCGCTCGCGCTCAACACCAAACGCCAAACGTTCGAACGTTCAGCAACTGATATCATATTAAATTCTAATCTTTTTGGTATTTATAGATATAAATGACATGTTTATTATACAGTCGCAGGTGATTCGTGATTACGTGATTGAAGTAGCGATTACCTAATTTTATCTGACATAATCACACTTAACCTCATCTCACAAAATGTCAACCATGACAAACCCTATTTATCAGTCCCAAAATGGATGAGAGGAAATTGGCCCACATCCCCAAATCTTCAATCTCCAGTGTTAGGGTCACTAAGTATGCCACTAAATCATAAGTGTGACCGCTTTGTTGCAGCTCAAAAAACACTTTCTTGTAAAGCACATAAAATACATAGACAAAGCATTACAGTTATGTGCTTTACAAGAAAGTGTTTTTTGAGCTGCAACAAAGCGGTCACATTTATGATTTAGTAGGCGTACAATATTATATACTCGTGTTTTGTAATACAACACGAGTTAAGAATTGAATATATGTTCAAAACGTGATTAAAAATTGCAATTTTTTCTATTCTTAATAAGTTTTATTTTCAGTGCCAGTAATAAGTCTCTAAAACTCTTAAGACATAATAATTAAATAATTGTATTTCTATTAATATAACATTTGAAAAGTGGTATAACAAGTGAATATACTTATCGGATTATATCTGTATTTTTTTATTCACTTACAGAATATATGCGGCCTCAGGCAGCACTTTATCTCAAATGAATGGTTAGGATTATGTTGATATAAATATATTAACCTTTAATTGTTTTGACCTTTGTTTTGACTATTAAATTATATATGTTCGAAAACCTCCTTAAGGTTTCTCCGTTTTAATCCTAAGGTCATTCGAGAAATTTTCCTTAAGTTTTTCTTAAACAGAGTATTGAAGGCAATGCTTTTGTAATAGGAAACAGTATTGCATGTAATAAAGACATACGCAGTATTTCTCTTCTTAATATAAGGACCTCAAATGAAGGACAAGACAGGACATCTTGCAGGATATCCTTAAATCGGTTTCATCCTTAAGGAAGGACGTACTCGAACATAGTATTATATTTGCATTCATAACTAAATTGAAGTTTACGACTACTGTAATATAATATTTTGCAATATAAATGCTTATTTCAATCAATATATCAATTACTATTAGGCTTTGGTTTCGATGAGTGAGCACCTAAACAATGAGGACAATTATTCTTATTATAGTTGCAAATAAAGCAATTTTTATTTTGAATTCTGAATGAAGTAAAAAACAAAATTATATTTGAATAATGTTGTCAATTAATATGAACTCGAACTTTATTAAGATAACAATAATTTGAATTATACAGTATTAGAGAAACACGAGTTTGAGACTTAAAGTTATTGATGAATGAATGGGCCCAACTCATGCAGTTTCAGGTTCTATGTAATCCTTAAAATAAATTTCTTAAATCAAACAAGAAGACTAATTTGTGACCATTTAAACTTCTATTTTCAAGTGATATTTGTTATCGTTATTCTTTTAATTGGATATCTCTTAGAAATAGCTTTTCTAACAAAAGATATAGAGTTTCTCTTGAAACTAGAGTTCATTTTTCCGAGAATTAGGACTCTCAAGAATTGACTCTCTACTTGAGATTCTGTGAAGAGCTCTCAACATAAAACCGACTGAGCGTTTTGAGTTCTCTTCATATTAAAACAAAGCAGATAACACACTGTACCGGTATATTTATTAATAATGATCAATTTTATCTAAGTATCTAAAAATCATTTAGTAAGTGAATTTTGTTTGACCTCTCAAAACAATAACATCAAAAATCATCCTAATATGCGCTCAAAGTCTTTATATTAATTACACTATTTTTGCTTTCGATAAACAATATTTTCAATTGTGTTTATCATAACTTAATTTAGTAAATATGAATGGAATGAATCATCAAATGATTCCATATTTGCATTAATAAAATTTGACGGCAATACAAATCAGTCAGTTTAAGAAAGATTGTACAGAACAACGCGCTTTATATTTATTATATTATATTGTATTACAAATATTCATTATAAGGAAGCACTCAAAAAAAGAATACATAATATTATGCATTAAATTTCTTTTCCTATAATAATTTATCGAAGAATTAAAATCTATTTCTTTTGTAACCCATAGCGATCACACAAAATGCTAATTAAGAAAATAGAGATCAAAGAATAGTCATTTAAGACATCTTTTTGTTTTTATATTTAATTTAGATTATGTGTCAGTATGAAAATGACTGAGAAAATTAGTTGTGAGAAAAACTTGGGATAGTAAACAAAATATTGTTCTTATTTTGAACAACATTTATCATGAAATTAATTGTTCTCTTCCTGTGTTATGTTTATTGTTAACCAGAGATAAACAACAGATAAAAACCTTTACTTATGTGTCGATCATAAGAAATATTTTGGTATTTAAGTTCAAAACAAACACATACAGGCTTTTGATACTGTTATAATCAGAGCCTCTATATTCGGGATTCGGGAGAAAAAAATGACCAAATTCGGAAAATGAAATAAACTATTTTATTAATGATTTAAAGTAAAATTACAAATTATAAAAAATTAGTAATTAAAACAATTTTTAAAACAACAGTATTTGAAGTAAAATGAAGGAAAAATTTTTGGATACAAAATAAGAATAAATTATATCTGCGAATAAAAGTTTAATTCATATGTTAAGCTTAAGGTTAAGGATTTTTTAAAATGAGTTTTAAACCCATAGGGGTTTTTTCAAAAACCCCTATTATGCGGGAGAATTCTGGGACATAATTTCAACTTTAAATTGTTGACAATTATTTATAAAACAATTTCGGATTATTTTCCCTGTGTTACAAAGCTCTTTAAAGAATCGGAATGTTCCCGAATATAGAGGCTCTGGTTATAATAATATTTGATTTCAAGCATCCTTTCCCATAAGGTTGTTCTGAGGACAGATATATTTCTGAACATTTTTCGTTAGAAAATAAACAAAATTGCAAATAAATTATAACTTTAACACATTTTAATTACCTTTTTTAAATAAAAATACGTTCATTTAATAAATGTTAAATTTATAAACAGTAAATTTTTAAAAATACCAATTTATTTGAATCATATTTGTATAATTAAAATCTTTAATATTGAAGTAAACTAAAACATTAAAATTCATCATCAAAATCAAATGAAGGTTCATCTGAGACATTTTCTTGATCCGAATAATAATCGAGTCTCATTTATTGCCTTTGGAGCTGTAAATATTTAAGATTAGTAAAAAAATACGAAATAAATTCAAAAAACATTTACATTTCTTAATCATATAAATAAGTTATACAAATATGATTCAAATAAATTGCTATTTTTAAAAATTTAGTGTTTATAAATTTAACATTTATTAAATGAACCTATTTTTATTTAAAAAAAAGTAATTAAAATGTGTTAAAATTATAAGATTAATTTATTTGCAATTTTGTCTATTTTGTAACGGAAAATGTTCAGAAATATATCTGTCCTCAGAACAACCTTATGGGAAAGCATGCTGATGAGTCACTGTACAGTACAATATTTATGAAGTTTCTTCAGTATTGCTTGTAATCTGTTACAAATCATACATTCTTTCTTATGTCTAAAATACTATTTCAACTAATATGAGTCTCAAAGATTATAATACATAATGTTCTTAATTCATGTATTCTAAAAAGTAAAGTTAATTAATGCAAATAATTATAAAGCTGGAACATATCTTTCTTTATCTTTAAATATTGAACGACAAATAGGAGCGCAATACTCAATTTGCATTGTGACAAATTATGGATTTCATTGATTTGATACTCTTAGGATTAGGGTTAGGAATAGGGTTAGGATTAGGGTTAGGAATAGGGTTAGGATTAGGGTTAGGATTAGGGTTAGCAATTTTACATACAAAACTTTTTAATGGTTATTTTACGTAAAAATCTTTTTATTCATGAAAATCAATTTATAAATCCAAAACAATTACATGAGCGTCGTCTTCATGTTGATCTACATTAAATTATTGATCAGGATTGGAATGGGTATCATTATTGCAAGTTTGACAATTAAAATACTATTGTATCGTCCAAATCACTTCAACATTACAATTGAGAACCCCTTGCGATCCTTTGAGTCAATTCTTTTACTGATAGAAAAAATAAGTTCAACTGATGATAGAACAGACGTTAATCTATTTGAAATTTTAAAAAAATTACAAAATTTAAAAAAAAATTCGAAATACTTTGTTCTTTGCAAAAAATACCAATAGATTTTTACAGATTTTTACACAGGCCTGTAAAATGACGTAATCCAATATTACGAGTGTAAAATTCTGTGATTACATTTGGAACATCCCTACTTACTTCTTAGGATTATATCAACAGTTTTAAAAAGTAGTGGTCGTTTTACACTCATATAAAATTAAATCTTAGAGACAAAGCAAAACTACTCAACACAAACTTCAAACAAATTTCTTAATTTTGTGTACGGAATAATTTAAACAAATTAAAAATACAACTTATTCGACAAAAACTTTAAATAGAGTTACTCTCAAAGCTCTCAAAGAATACAATATAGAAAATAGCGATATATTATGAATGTCTTAAATTACAGTAATAAATAACATGAAACTATGGAAACAAGTAATTTCAAAGTTTATTTTCGTGATAATATTCAGATTTGACTTTATGGGTTAAAATGATCTATTAATAATTTTTTAATAGCAATTTCTATGCCTGTATCTAAAATCTCAATGAAAACAAAATAAAAATTGAAGCAAACAGTGAAAATCCTGTGAAAATCCTGTGAAAATCCAATTGGAAAAGATATACTTAAGATATTGTACATTTAAAAACAATTGCATATGTATTTATGTTGACAATTTAGCCTCGTTAGCCTTTAGCTTTAGCCTTTAGCTTTAGCCTTTAGCTTTAGCCTTTAGCTTTAGCCTTTAGCTTTAGCCTTTAGCTTTAGCCTTTAGCTTTAGCCTTTAGCCGCGGCTAAAGCTGAAACTAAAAGCTATAACTTTTTGAAAATAGGGCTAAAGGCTAAAGCTAAACTTTACACACATTAGCCTTGATATACTCAATTTCAGTGACAAGTATTCCAGTGAAAAAATTTTCTGAAAAGCTGGTAATACTGTCACTAAAAACTTTTATACGATAATGTTAATAAAATCTTATTACAGTCTTCGAACATTCCTAAAACATATTCAATATATTTATTATTTAATTTTATTTGTTAATTTTGATGCCTAAAAGGCTAAAACTGAAGAATTTGTGTAGGACTAAAGTATTGGCTAAATGCTAAGCTAAAAGACTAAAAATTATTACAGGTCTAAAGCTGCAGTAGAAGCTAACAAATATTTTATCGGAAGGCCCGGGGTTCGAGTCCTCGGCGGGCCTCATTTCTTTTCAATGTATTTTTAAAAATAAAAGCAGTTTCTCTTCATTAAAAAATACCTTTAAATCAAAATATTTGATCTTTTTAGCCTTTTTAACAACACTAATATGTATTGTTATCAATCTATGTGCATGTGGCAATCACAATTATGTTATTGTCATAATGGGTCGGACACTTTGTCGACAAAAATTTATTACCCTTTAAAATTAAGTTAAAGTGACTTAAACTATTAGGTTAGATTAGGTTAGGTTATTTTAGTTCATTTTAACATATTTAAAAGTTTCAGCTTTATCAACAAAAATTGCTTATGATCAGTGATGGGTAACGCTAGAGCTTTGGCAAAGTGGCAGAGTTAGGCCCAAACATAACCGCCGAGTGTCATATCAATAGATTTAAAAATGCATTCAGAGATTTAACTATTATTCAAACAAAATTATATTTATTTAAACAGCGATTCGCAAAATTTTTTAGAAAAAGAGCCAATTGAGGACCAGATTGGGTGACAAAGAGCCACACTGTAACTACGGGTGGGTGAGGGGGGGGGGTCATAGCCACCCAAAGACTTTTGGACATTTAAGTATAGGACTAGAGAACTAAATATTGTAAAAAGTCAATTCCATTTCCACTCTACATCCACTAGAATTTGGTTTCATTCCATTCCACATCCACTCAATATTTTTTCCACTCCATTCCATAATTATATAACTAATGTAGTAATTGGTAATTTTTCTCTCGTAATAGAGCATTTTGAAGTTTAGTTATGAATTATAGTTTTACCTAAATATTGAGTGTGCTTTTTGCTTCTTTTTATTGGAATTTTATTTTAATTTAAAAATGTTCTTTTGTGCTATTTTTTCAGATTTGTATAACATAACTACAGGTTCATATATCTATTATTAGAAATATTGTAATCAATGCCTAAACAAAAATGAAATACTTGAGCTTATAAAAAGAAATTTTGCAAAAAACATTTTCATTAAACTATAATAGACAGAATAGAGTTGAAATGGACTGAAATTATGATTGCATTCCACATTCACAGAGTACCAAACCTATTCCATTCCACATCCAAACAATTTTTCAATTTTGACTCCATTTCCATTTCACCACTTTTTATTGATTACACATCCATTCCATTCCATATAGAATCCAATTTGGTTCTCTATGTAGGACGGTAGCAATTTTAAAATTAGCCATATCCTGGGTTTTTTCTATGTCAACCTCCCCCCCCCCCCAAACTCAAAATCACTTTACGGCACAGCAAAGAGCCACAAATATAATTTTTAAGTAAAATCTCTATTTTGCACATAATTGCAATCAAAAATGTACCGGTATGTATTATATTGTCTTTTACAATAAGTATATTTGACTCTTAATTAATATAAATTATATAATTATTAAATTAATCAGTGAAAGAGCCAAACTTAATGTTCAATTTTTAAATTAAAAGAGCCACATATGGCTCCCAGAGCCATAATTTGCGAATTTAAGCAAACAATTTATTCATTATTTGTATTATGTAAAGAATATAGACAGACATGTTAGCGCCTGTCCATCACTGATTATGAAAAAATTTGGGATAATTAATCATTAAACAAGTCATTAAACACTTGACATCAAATCTGTATAAAAACTAAATTAATAACAAATTAAATTCATACTAAGCTTAAAAAAATATTGATTATATAGTTTAAATGGAATATAATTTTGAATTTTCATATTGTTCTTGAGCGGCTCATTGTTTTGAAACTGTATTACGCAGTAACGTAAATACAACTTACTCAAAACTCGTAATTGGGTTCATTTTCTACTGTATTTATTATACAGCACAATAAAATAAATATTATTTTTGCGTACAATAAATTGGATGACAAATACTTGAATAATAGAACCTAGAGGTGAGCAAAGCATGAAATGTCGAGAACTAAACTATATTTAACTATATTTATTATTAATGCGATGTGTATGTGGTTTAGCATAAAACTCGATTGGCATAAAAACAAGCATTTTAGTAGATTATACAAACACCTAAACTCACCTATTTTACTGGTTTGCAAGTATTTTTAGGTTAAATACCTACGATTTATGCCCCTCAATAGTTTTTATTATAGTTTAAGTCATTAAACTACACTAAACTATAACTATAGTTAACTATTGATCACCTCTAATAGAAATCTAGAGTTGAAATAATTTGGTTTATAGTAGAGGTCGGTATCGAATCTCAATCGAAAATTTTCGAGACGATTCTCGATCGAGTCTCGAATTCATGATTGAATCGAATTAATTCCGTTATTTTAGATTTTATAAAAAAATTATTAATTAAATTTTCTAATATAAATCCAAATGAGTTCATAGTTTTATCGATATCTAAGCACTTCTTTTTTAATGTTTGGAGGGTTTTAAATGCTAATGATGTGCTTTCTAAATCTTGGAAAAATATATTCATAAATTTTGTCAGATGTCTTATATATCAGATGTCAGATATATTCATAAGTTTTGTCAAATTTCATTCAATGTAAGAAAAATGCATTATTTTGCTCTGGAATCAATTTTGAAGTTTTATCAAAAATTCGAGATTCAATCACGAAAAATAATTGGATCTCATTTTTGAAAATACCTACCTCTAGTTTGTACTGATCGGTACATATGTACTATTATAGACTTTTTTCTCGTATAAGCTATACTTTACTGTAGTGCTTATAGCTTTAACTGACTGTAGCAGTTCTGTAAATAAGTTCAATTACAAACGATAAAAATCAAAAAAATACACAAATAATAGTTCAAAGAGCATGCTTTCAATTTGTACGACTGTTATTAATAAGTTACTATTTCATTGATTAATTGAATTGATAAAAATAATTACTATTTCTGTATTGTAAAGTTTCAAATGCTTCATAAGTTGACTTTTAGTTGACATCTCTATCTATAGTACAGTTAATTTAATTAAATGCTTTTTATGTGCTATACATGAAAGTATATATTTTATATTATACGAGAAATAAGTCTGTAATAGTACAGTAAATCTGGAGAAAATAGGCTTGAGTTGACTCTTAAGAAATAAGTAAAACACATAGTCGTGAAAATGCTAGAATTGAACTGTTATTTAGCACAATATTCAGAATTTTGACCAATCAATAAAGTCAACTATAAATATTAGTAAGTGTTAGTATTAATAATCTGTCTTTAGAGCTATACTAATATGCTAATGAACTTATTCATACATATTTACAAATTACATTAAAATTATACACTCTATATACTGTATTACAGCGTATTACAGATCATAATAATTATTTGAAATGGAGTTTATTAATTATTGGTCTCAATACTATGACTACAATCTACTTGTATTTTATCACAATTTGTTGTAGTTTAAAAGTTCTTTATGTCTTACCGATACGAACAGTCGTTATACAATTTATTTGGTTTCTCTATAGAGATTTAAAATGCATTTTTCTATTGTTGAATACGTTGAATAATGTAATTTTGATAGAAATTTAGTTTTTACTGTATCCCTGAGATGAGACAATCGATTGTCTTTAAATCTAAATGAATTAACGTAAAAGTATAGACTTTAATATGAAATCGATTTGATTGATGTGCAACAATTATTCTAAACAATGTCCGATAAATTCTTTGTCGCTCTCTGTAGTTAAGAAACTGATGTCAGTAATACTTTCAAAAATAAGTATTTTACAAAATATTTATCTCATTTATAATATATTCAATATAAACCACACAGAAATAGTAAAACTATTTAAAATCAACTATAAAAATGTTAAATTTATATAAAATAAGTAAAGTTTTAAAATTATTAAGAACTGCAGACAACTTGAAATCTCTGTTACAGAGTGCGAATCTATCTTCGAAATAAGTACGCATATAAATAATAAATAGTTAGATCATTACTTTTGTACATTTGAAAAATAAATGTTATTATAAACCGACTGAATTAGCTGCTTATTTAGCAGACGTAGAATCTAACATATGATCTAAGCTTCAAAGAAAATAACTGAAGCATACAAAGCATGAATTTTCAAATAAAATTTTAAGGTAAATAAACTAAGAAAAGAGGCCAAACATATATGAAAAGAGAGCATTTGAGAAAATTTTCAATAATTGAGTAAAAATAGAGCACGAGGACCTCATATCAAGGACTGTCCGCACATAAAACTAGTAATTGTTTGCTACATATGAATGACATTCATGTCAATGATATAATGTCAATGTCTGTGTAACGATGACTTTTCCTGCTCTCATTCCTAAATGCTATTGTGGGACAAAACTCAATAAAGAAAGTTTGTGGAGAGAGTGGAG
>JAQGCH010002638.1:0-12210 GCA_034699485.1 Nanhermannia elegantula
CATAGCAATGCTTCGAATTACTGTTGTCCATAGGCTCGAAAGCTTCGAGCCTGAGCCACGCGAACAGAGGTTCATAGTCTTAGGTTGAAGTCAAACGCTAGAGCCTGAGCCTCTAAATAGCTTCTCGAACCCAAGCTTAGCCAGCCTGGAGCCTAGGCTAGCCTCGCCTCAGCCTGAGCTAATAGACAAGTTTATGAATGATTGACTTGTTTGAAATGAAAAAAGTTTTCAGTGATTCATTTTATAGCTTAGATATATATTCAAATAAATCAAATATTAAATTATTGTGAATTGTATTAAAATTTTAAATAAAATTCCTTCAGTCTCAATAAGTTGAGCCTGAGCTTAAGCCTACAGAGCCTAGGCTCAAAACCCACCGAGCATGAGCCTAAGCCTCCAAAATTCTCCTCGAGCCGAGCCTAGGTTCAGCCTGAGTCTATGGACTACTTCGGAGGTTACTTCGAATGTATTCTTACAATACTTATGCCCTATTTATATAAACATATAATTCGTGAGCACAACTTTCCTATAAAGACAACATCCATACGATCCATTCGAATGATATACCGA
Source organism: Nanhermannia elegantula (assembly GCA_034699485.1). Classification (NCBI taxonomy): domain Eukaryota; kingdom Metazoa; phylum Arthropoda; class Arachnida; order Sarcoptiformes; family Nanhermanniidae; genus Nanhermannia; species Nanhermannia elegantula. The sequence goes on from JAQGCH010002638.1 coordinate 571, forward strand.
AGCACTAATATAAATGCTTGTAATACAAACATTATAGTATCGCTTACTTGCTCAGTAAGGGTAAAGGGTCGGACACTGGTAGTATCTGACAGATTGGAATAGGGTTACATTAGGACGAAAGGCCAAAGGTTACATTAGGTGAAAGTGCACTTTTAGTGCTACCTAATATGTGAGCATCACTTTGAGGTTAACTCCAGAGGTCTCACCATTTAAAAAGATGTTTCTTTAAACTAAAATTTAATCAAAATATTGATTTTATAATAAAACCTACGGTTGGCTATAAATAGAGCTGAAAAACATTTTCCCGATAATACACAAGAAGTATATTCTCCGCTTTTAAACAATGAGTCAACATATTTGTCAAACAAAGTTTAAAAAGTTGTAAAATTATTGATTAATATTGAAATTTAAATTAAGCTCACTTTAAAAATATGTTTGTGTGCACTTAAATTGAAATGAAGTTCAATAAAACAACAATAACACTGATTTGCAAATTAAAAATGCCTTTTCATGCGATCATTTCATTTATCAATAAAAGTTGTCAAATCATTGAATAACAAACTATTAAAGTGTATTTCATTTTTATGGCCTTTTTTAAACTTACAGTAAAACCCATTTGAAAATAACTTATGAAAAAATAAATGTTCAAAATGTAATATTCAAACAATTAGAATAAAAATATTATTCATTATCATCCAAATCACTTTCACTGTCTTTATCCCAATCTTTCATTTTTGCGCCAATCATGAAGTCATCCCTTAATACTTTCCATTTCTGTTCTTCTGTTGATTTGGTGTTTGAGTTATTCACAGATTTGTTATTGTCCTGAAAATAAAAGATTATTAAATGTTTGAATTGAATGTTCATTAAAAGCAATAGTAAACAAATGATTACATTAATATTCTGTGTTTTCTGTTTGAGTTTATCGAGAAATTTAGTTTTAGTGAAACGAGACATAGCTTTGTCTCTCTTGGTCTCAGAAAATCCCGTTTCGTTGACCGCAGTCTTAATCGATTGCTGTTGTTCTCGAACGGCATTAAACAATTGGACGACACCTTTGGTGGCGATTGAGGTCAACATTCTTTCTCTTTCTTTATCATCAAGTTTTGGTTTGGTTTTACCCAATATTTCCCATTCGTTTTTATTTAATTTACTTTTTTTATTTATTTTTTTATTAATGCTTTCATTAGTTTTGCATTTTTTGCTTTTATTTTTATCATTAATTTCTTGATTATTGACAACACTTCCGTCTTCGCCCACAAACTCTAAATCAGTGTTTAGTTCAGGAGTTTTTCGTTTTTTTCCAATATCAATGTCTTTATCTTTTTTGGCTTTTGATAAGAGATTCTTTGATTTAGTGGTCAGTACTCTATTGATAGCGTCAGCCCATGACTTATTACAAGTCTCTTTATTGTCTTCATTATTGGTTTCCAATGAATTATCGCACAAATCATTAGAATCGAAATCATTTTCATCTGAATTGTCATTCGTTTCGTTTAATTCCAAATCTGAATCACTTTCGCCTTCAGCTGACATCTCATTCACTGAGACTTTACTTCTTTTTGAATGTTTTGATGACATTTGTGTTGAATTAAACAAATTTTATAATTATAATCAATAAATAATTGAATTTATTTAATAATATTGAACATTAATATACATCTCTTTGAAGACATGTGTTATAACACGTGTTTTGAATCACATGTCTGTCTGTCATATGTTTTATCATTTTTAACAAAATGTAAACAAAGTTTTGACTTTAGAGTTGAATCCAAAGTCGAAATAAATGTTTATTTTAATTGATTATAAAATGAATAATTATTATTAAATATCTTCAAAAACGTAAAACATGACAAACAAGACTCAAATAAACTGAAGACTCAAATAAATTGAAGACTCAATTAAACTGAAGACTCGACTGTATGCCAAAAATGTCAAATATATCTGAATTACTGTGTTCTGAATCTTATTTTGCAATATATAATCGGACAACAAATGCGTCCAATTCTTGGTATTATTTAACGGATTGTTTTCAATCACTTTTAATAATAAGTCCGATCTATACGTTATTGGCTTTCATTTCTTCTCTATTTATTGGTATTTTGAGAAATGCTTCGGATCTGTCCTTAAATAACAGTAACGTTTGGTTTAAGAGATTATTTATATTGAGATCAATAATAATATTAATTATTTTAATAACAGTTTTAAGCGAATCAATAGTTATCTCATTAAAGAGTAACGAAAGCATTGCTTTCGTTATATCGGTTTCTATTAAAATGATTGCACTATTCGTTCATTTAATTTATATTATTATACACTATAAGAAAGTCTCAAATTCAAGACAAAGATTCATTTCAATGAATATAATTATAGTTTTAATACTAATTTCAAGTATTGATGAATTTTATACAATAATTGTTAAACAAAACTATTTCGCGCACCAAATGATCGCTGCCTTAGTTGTGATGATTTTGTGGTTTATTTATTCGATAAGTTTATTGCCTTTAATCAAATTCGAAACCGTTGAAGACGAACGACATTTGGTCAACGATTTTGACAGTAATTTATTTACAATTTCTGGTGTTTGTGATAATCAATTGATGAATGAAGAGAAGGCAAACTTGATATCAAAGCTATTTCTTCATTGGGTCGGACCTCTCATGAGTAGAGGAGTGGAGCAGAAAATCACTTCACATAACGACTTGTTTAGACTTCCGATCAAAATAAGTTCAGAAGTGGTTTACAATAGATTTAATGCTATATTTCAGTCAAGCGCTCAAAATGAGGAAAACGGCACAGAATTGAAGAGCAAATCATTAGTAAAATCATTATTAAAATGCTATGGTTTAGAGATATTACTGATTGGATTACTTAAGTTTAGTTCAGATGTATTGCAATTTGCGGGTCCACTACTGCTGAACAGTCTGGTCTCATATTTAGAAAGTGGAAATCGAAGTCATATAGGCTTTTATTATGCTTTCGGGTTATTGTTGAGTACACTCTTGTCATCGATATTCATAAGTTTATTTAACTTTTATATAAACAAAGTTAACCTAAAGATTCGCAGTTCAATCATTACGAGTATTTATAGTAAAATATTTAGCGTTCGTACAGATGTATTAAACTCTAATTTTAGTACTGGAGAGATATTGAACTTTGCGAGCACTGACACCGATAGGATTATAAACTTTTGCGCGTCTTTGCTTCAGTTCATAACTTTGCCGATACAATTGGCGGTCACTTTATATTTACTTTATGTACAGCTTGGCTTAGCTTTTGTGACCGGAGTTGTATTTGCTTTAATATTAATCCCTATTAATCGTTGGATCTGTAATAAAATCGGAGCTTTGAGTACAAAAATGATGGAATGGAAGGACAAGAGAATCAAACTGATGAGTGAAATCCTTGCGGGTATTCGTGTTATAAAAATGCACAGTTGGGAAGATTTATTTGAAAAGAGAATCACTTTTTTGAGAGAACAAGAAGTTAAATACCTAAAGGGTAGGAAATATTTGGATGCCTTTTGTGTATACTTTTGGGCCACAACTCCAGTCTTGATATCATCTCTTGTTTTCGGGACATTTGTCTTAATGAACGGAAAATTGACAGCACCTATAGTTTTCACAAGTCTTGCACTGTTAGGTACTATATGTTTATGTGATTGTATTATTGAAGTCAATTATCGTTTATTCTGTTCACTGAAGGTATGCTTATTATGCCTTTAAATTCATTTCCATGGGTTTTGAATGGATTAATGGAATCGTGGGTTTCTATAAAGAGATTGCAAAAGTTCTTTGATTTGCATCCGTTAGACCTGAAAAATCACTATAACTGTGAAATCAGTCAAAGTAACCATAAAGTGGAAGTTATCGGCGCCTGTTTTAATCAGTCAAACTCGAGTCAAACTAATACAGAAACGAGTCGTTTCATTTTGGGACCAATCGATTTCACTCTCGTTAACAATTTGTTTATTGGAGTTATCGGTTAGTTATTGAACGCAATTAATTGTTGAGAATTAATATTAATAACATTTGTTTAGGCAAAGTTGGAAGTGGAAAAAGTTCATTACTCAATGCACTGGTGGGAGAAATGCATCGAATAAGTGGCAAATTAGCGATCAATGCCAATGATTTTGAGTCTGGAATAGCAATTGTCACTCAGGAGGCGTGGATTCAAAACGCGACTGTTATGGAAAATATTTTATTTGGAAAACCTTTTAATTCTCAACGATATCATTCTGTTTTGGATGCCTGTGCTCTCGTCGATGATATTAATGTATGCGAATGTGATTATTCTGTTGAAAAGTTATATTCTTATGCGCCGTATATTCTATTTTATAGATATTTACTGACGGAGACCTCACACTGATAGGCGACAGAGGTGCCACTCTCTCTGGTGGCCAAAAGGCCAGAATCTCTTTGGCTCGGGCTGTATATCAAGATTTTGATGTTTACTTTATTGATGACCCGTTTGCAAGCGTTGACATTCATGTTGCAGAACAAATATACTCCAAATGCATTTTAGGTTTATTAGGAAATAAAGCGAAGATTGTGTGCACTCATCAGCCAAAATACTTACTTCAAGCAAATGTGATCTTGAAATTAGATTCGGGAAAGATTATGGCAACGGGACCGCCAAATAGTATATTAAGTGATTATACAGAAAAAGAAATAAATGAATCAAAAAATACTGAATCTGATAAAAACGTAGCCGTTATTGAAACAGAAGCAGAGTCTGAACCGCTATATAAAGAAGAAGAAAGAGAAGAAGGAGTTGTTAAACTTGATGTATATATAGCTTATTTGAAATCAGTCGGTGTATACCTTTCTATTTTTATTTTGCTTTCAATACTATTTATGCAAATGTCCAGAAGTGCTTCAGACTGTTGGCTCGCATTTTGGACGTCAGCCAATCATTTTAATGTTAGCTCAGGTGAAGACAATACAACTTATTATTTAATAGTTTTTGGAAGCATTGCTGCGATTAATTCTTTATTAACACTGATTCGTGCGTTTATCTTCGCTTATGGCGGAGTTGTGGCTGCGCTTCAGCTTCATTGTCAGCTATTGACTAAAATATTTAGAGCTCAGGTTTTGTTTTTCGATTTGACTGCTTTCGGAAGAATAATAAACCGATTTTCGACTGACATCTTCAATGTTGACGACGCGCTACCGTTCACTCTGAATGTATTTTTGTCACAACTGTACAGTTTGTTGGCTTCACTCATATTAACTATATATGGGTTACCATGGATTGCATTACTGATTATCCCGCTATCGATTCCTTATTATTTCATTCAAGTAAAGCAAATAATTTTGATTTATTACTTCGTAATAAGAGCTCTATTAAGTAATATCATATCATATTTAGCAATACTATAGATGGACTTCAAGAGAGCTGAAAAGGCTATGCGCTGTCTCTCTGTCTCCCATTTATGCTCAGGTAAGTTGAAGGCATTCCTCTTACTTATTAATTAAAACTGAGTTTTGTATATTGTGCTTAACTTATTGTTTAGTTGGATGAAACCCTTCAAGGATTGGTTACTATACGAGCGTTTGCTGACATTAAAAGGTATTTTCAGTGTGTAGCCAATTTTGCAAATTATTTGCATAACTTTTGATAACTTTTTTGTGAATTGCATTGCATTGTGAATACATAATAGTAGTTATAATACATATAATATATTAAACTTTTTGATATAGATTTATGAACGAAATGTATCATAAGTTAGACATCAATAATAAGACTCAATACTCTACAGCCGCAGCACAACAATGGCTTAATCTCCGGCTACAGTTATTGGGAGTTCTGATATCATCAGGTGTTGCAATACTTGCTGTGAGTCTTCATTATTGGTCAAACCAAACAATAGATGCGGGTTTGGTTGGATTAGCACTTGTTTATTCATTATCAGTGACTGGACTTCTAAATGGATCTGTTCAGGCATTCGCTCAAACGGAAATGGATATGGTTTCTGTTGAACGTGTTGTGCAGTATATAAATGGTATCGATTCAGAAAAATCAATAGAGTTTGCAAACGAACAAAATATGTCCTCTATTTGGCCGAACAAAGGAATCGTATGTTTTAATAAAGTTTCAATGCGTTATCGTTCAGAAATGCGTTTAGCGTTAGAGTCAGTTTCATTCACCACAAAAGCTGCCGAAAAAATTGGAATTGTGGGTGAGTTTAGTCATTAACTCGATTTTTACATTTGTAATAATATATAACTTTCACATTTGAGGTCGCACTGGTTCGGGTAAATCGAGTTTATTTCAGGTCTTATTTAGATTAGTGAACATCGAAGAGGGAAACATCTCTATTGATGGCATTGATATCTCGAAAATAAGTTTAAAAACTTTAAGGTATAAAAGCTTTAAAAGAATTTTATGGGCTTTTGGTTATAGTATATTAAACATTGATATAAATATATGAAATCCTTAAACTCTGCTTTGAGTCAATGCACAAAATTGTATTTTTATATTCTGAGAGGATTTTGATTATTATTGTTGAATTCAGAGATCAGTCACGCCATTCACAAATCAATAACAGTTTATGAGCTTTTTTTGCAAAAGAATGACTGAGAATTTGCTAATTAATTAACGTAATATAGTATTTGTTCAAAAATTGAAATGATTTGTATAAATACTGTATAAATATTCATTACAAACATATTCTAAACTTATTAATGAGTATATATTTATATTCATGTTTTATTTGAAACTGTGATACTATAATAGCATTTATAAGTGTTTTGTCACCTGTAGGTCACAATTATTTATTATACCTCAAGACCCGTTCCTATTTAGCGGCACAATAAGGGATAATCTCGACCCTAGAAGTCAACACTCAGATAATGAAATCTGGCATTCGCTCAAAGAATGTCATTTGGAATCATTAATTCTAAGTCTCGGAGGTTTGAGCGCAAACATAAGCGAAAGAGGAAGGGATTTGAGTAGTGGTCAGAGACAACTATTATGCTTTGTCAGAGCACTGCTCAGCAAAACAAAAGTTTTGTGTCTCGATGAGGCGACTGCTAGTATTGATCACAAAACTGAAATCCTTATTCAACAAACAATAAGAAACGTTTCTCACTCGGCAACGATTTTGTTTGTGGCGCATAAGATAGAATCAGTGCTTAGTTGTGACCGAATAATAGTTATGGACAGCGGAAAAGTGGCAGAAATAGGAACACCCGATAGTCTTATGCAAAATTGCAATTCTTTGTTCTATAAACTATGCAATCGATAGAATTATTATTATCTTTTGAAATTAATCAATAAATATATTATAATTATATTTGCATTTTTTCTAATTTATTAAAACTTACGTTTTATTGAAATTTTAATCCAATTGTTTGTTTTTTATACAGTTTAATGAGTTTTATTTTTACACCACATTTGTCACTGTAAAAGCATTACAAATATATGAATACATATTCAGCATGTATTTGAAAAATATCACTTCAGTTCACCGAATGTTTGAATGAAACTTTAGGACTACAAAAGTGAGCACAATCTGATGCAATTCTATTTTTAGTTCATTTCTATCTCAAAACTGTTCAAATAAATGAATCAAAAGTAGTTCTCTTTTCCAATTTATTAATTTAACATAACTTAATATTAAAATATTTATAAGTGCAAAAAAATTATCAAATATTAGATAAATAATAAACTCATTATTTTTTGTTTTTTGCGAGTCTACTCAAAAGTGAATGCCCCGAAAGGAATGTAATGACTCCGAGTCCGGCCAAGTATTTGCACGTCTGAAACATATTTAATTTGACGAAAAAACAAACGTAAAGCAGAAATATTAAACCGAGTCCGATATGGAATACCAGCGCTGATAAAGTGAATGGAAATGCGGACAAATTGACACCAATTTTAAGCCACTGTAATAGAAATGTTTATTAATTAATAATTTGACTGATTGTAAGGGAAATGCTCTATGATATTAAGGTTCATAAATGTCTAAATATCACCATATAATGTCCCAAAATAATTCTTTTCCAATGCATTGGAAGAAATTAATGAATTTTATTTCAAGATTTCCAACGAAGCATTGGTCCATAATATTAATATTTAGTGTACTTAAGAAACAAATACTTACGATTCCAAAGAGCACAACAATTGGTATTAATGCCAATATTGAGAATGCATTTGAAACTACAGTTGACGGTCGCTTCTCTTGCTCTCTAAATAAATGTCTGATTTCAGGTTTTGGTGTATGTGGCGAAACATATTTATCAGAAGTTTGGGAGGGGTTTGACGGCAACTGCAGATTAATGCTTCCGATCTTCCATTCAATTGGGTTGGAAATGACTGCGTCTCCGATTAAAAGTGATATTTTATAGATACCAGAAATATAGTTCAAGTCTTTAGCTTTCGTTTGCAAGTTTAGGTCCATTTTATACGTTTGAGTAGAATCTGGTTCTGCTACGAAAACAATCTCTTGCTTTGTATCAACATTTGTGAATTGAACGAATGTTTGGTGAGCTGTCAACATATCACCGGCTATTTTGTCTTTCAATTGGAACTTAATTAAAAGTCTTTGTTGATAGTCTGCCTCCAATGGTTGGGTTACTGAAGACGGATATTCAAGTCTAAAAAGTAAATAAAATTAGCAAAACATTAAATATTAATGTATTGCCAATAATTAAGTATCACTTACTTAGTGACAGCTCCACTTCCACCTGAATCTCTATCGGCGACAACGAGTTCTGGGTTTACAATAGAAACTTGTGTTAAAACAATAGCTTTCACTTGAACTCCAGTATTTCCAATAAGGCGTGGATCAGCTTTGGTTGGGATGGCAGTAATGGCCACGTCATAGAATCCTCGCGGAGGCTTCGAATCGAGAAAATTCACAGCAAATAATGTGCTATTAATAAAATTTTTATAAAACGTAAAATTGAGTTCAGATTTGGGGATAAATCAAAGTAAGGATTGTTTGTGACAGACCTGTCTCCCTGTACGGGTTGCAAAGCTTTTTTAGTCCAAATTACTTTTTTATCATCAATTCTTGTGGCCGAGTCTGCAGTCACAGTGAGCGGTCCTAAAGACGCGCCCAATACATTAGTTATTCTGACAGTCAATACAGAGTTAGTCGGCGAAAGAGCACTCGAACCATAATTGGTAATAATAACAGGGATGTGGAATTTATTATTGGTATACAGTTTTAAAACTTCCAATAACTCGGATATTCCTTTTGGCGTAAGAACGAACTTACGCGACAAGAAATAATTGGCGAACTTTAATGCCTGATCCTGTGGTACAGTTCCGTAATTTATCATTAAAATCTATAAAAACAGCATTTAAACAATGACTTACATTTGTCAAACCGACCGGTTTATTGCTAGCGGTGGCCAATTGGTAAACACCTGTAATAATACTTGCAGTGATACCCAGTCCTCCTTCGAACTAAAAACAATTTTAAAATTCAAAGTTGAAAACAAATTCATTTAAGGCAAAAGTAATCACCTGTAAGAACCTGCCGTCCACTTCGTCCGCCTGTACTATAATATCACCGATTTTCTCAACGAAAGGATTTCTATCTTCAGCTTTTGTTAGTTTGGCGGCCAATTGAAATGCTAACCCATTATTGAGTAATGACTCGTCTTTCTTGAGAGCGGCGGCCAATGCTTTGCCAACTTTTGTGGAGTCGAGAGATTTTCCCAAATTTACTAAAGAAATAGACGCCCGATATATGTCCTGAACAGTTGAATCTTCTTTTAAATAACTCTCTAATTTAGTGACATATGAAGCCGCAGGTATCTGTTCATTGGTTTAATTGTCAATTATATTAAAGTTTTGTTTATTAAAAAGATTTATTAAAAGGTTTATTAAAGATTATTATCTAAAAGATATGTATTTTGCGTTTCCATACTTCCAATGATATAAATGCACAAAAGAGTAGGATTTATACAAAACAGATAATCTATCGGAATATTATTAAGATAAGTGTATAGACAAATATCTGTTATAACACCGAAAATGTTAATGCAATCAAAAGATACCCGAATCAAAAGATATTCAAATCAATGAATAGAGCAGTCAATTGAAACATAAACCAAACCCACAATTCATTTAATAAGAGATTAAAATCCATTTCAAGAGTTTAATAAATAATTATGAGATCAATGAATACCTGACAGTTTGGGATGAGTTTAGCGGTGGAACTGATGTAATATATGTTATCTAATTGTTGGTCGATTTGAGACTTCAAATGAGTGCAGATATTGTTTGAATCACTTATTGCTTGCGATGATAGCAAAGATTGCGATAAAACTGAATAATAAATGTTCGCCAAAGAGTTTGAAGACAGCGGTGTCAACAGTTTGATTGAGTTCTTAATACGCGTCACATCTGTCTGATCCACAATTGTTGAGGGATTTGGTGTTAAACTAAAGACTGTATTAGTCTTTAGTAATGATAACAATAATACTATTATTTTATAAATGAATCGCATCTGAAATTCAAATCGATTTTATGTTTAATTTGATTAATATTTATTCCAACAAATACTCAAATACTTACAGTTTTGCTTAAAATCGAATGATATTTAAATAGATTTATAAAAATGAAATAAAATTATTAAATATATTTGTATCGACACGTGTATAAAGATTTAGAGACATAGACTTAGGAACACAATGAGCCGATAACACCAGTTGTGCCGGCAATACATGCATTATATGCAGTCATAAAACACTATACGCTATCTATCGATAAAAGACAGAAGAGTATGAGTTTGAGCTTTACTTTTGCTTTACGAGTAATGATCAAAATAAGCTGAGGTCAGGCTCTAGGCTCGGCTCGAGCCAGAGCTCAGGCCCATAGTTTTCAAAATAGTCGTAGATTCTGATTCCAAGTATTTGGAGCCCAGGCTCGCCAGACTCAGGTTCGAGGTTATATAGAGGTTGAGGTTGAGGTTGAGGTTGAAGTTGAGGTTGAGGTAGAGGTTGAGGTTATAATGAACCAAATGGTTCATTATTTAGAGTTAGACTAAACACTATGCTTTAGCACTGCTACCCCTCCAGAGAGGTTAAAAGCTAGAGGTTAGGTAATAATTGAAGATCTGCTCACAATATGAAAATTTTAAAGTTTTATTTTTAAATAACTTTTAATAATTATATATTTTTCTGTTTAAGTTTTAAAAAGGAGTCACAGATCCAAAAGTTTAAGTTTTTAAACAATTGCAGTCAAAGTATAGGAAATAATTTTAATGAAGCCCTCAATTCTATAGTCAATAATGTTATACAGACTCAGACATATCTGAAAGAAGTTTGTTCAAGAGTTGATTAAAAAATTTGGTCAAACTTTAGAATAAATCCAAAATAAAACTCAATGTCTATATTAAAAGAAATTTCATTTCAAGATCTCAATGATTATCGTTTTAAAAATCAATAGGAAATTAATAATACAACAAAAGCTTTTCAACATTTCAATGTTATTTGAAATGAGTCGGTATATATTAGTTTTTGGAAGCATTGCTGCGATTAATTCTTTATTAACACTGATTCGTGCGTTTATCTTCGCTTATGGCGGAGCTGTGGCTGCACTTCATCTTCATTGTCAGCTATTGACTAAAATATTTAGAGCTCAGGTTTTGTTTTTCGATTTGACTGCTTTCGGAAGAATAAT
>JAQGCH010002639.1:0-12207 GCA_034699485.1 Nanhermannia elegantula
ATTGTATATTTTATCCAATATTTTTCCCTTTTTTATTTGAGCTCATTGTACAGCACTGTATGTTTAGAATACATGAAAAGTAAATACTGTAAATTTACTTAATAATGTATTTATTTAAGCAATTGTTTACACCTAAAAGCTTTATATGTTTCTACTCTGTATTGATGTTCGCACAATAATATATAGAATAATCACTTTATATACTGTTCTCATTATATGCATTGCATTGTATTTTATGTCTTATAACTTGAGTATAGTATAGTATCTTATATAATAAATTCAGTCAAAAATTACAAATAATCTTCACTCAAATAAATCTTTAGAGCAAATAATGCTAAGAATTATATAAAGATTTGGTTTTGTTTAAAACTTTAACCCGAGAAATAAAATTTGGTTTTACTATTGGAGGCTTTGCTTCCTTAAGAAAGACAATTCTTGTTCCGGTAATTATTGACAAAGTTTTATATTGAAAATTAATTTTCTTGTTTTAATACAGATATTCACATTTTATTGAACTATACGGTTATTTTACTACAAAACAAGTGAAGTATTCCTTTCAAGAATTGGAACTAAAGCTCAAATTAAAATTAGTTGAATAGTTATATTGAATGTGTTTGCGATTCAAATAATCATTTTTGACGCGAATGTGTGTCATATCGAGAAAAATGTTTTTATTGAATGTCAACTATTTCTACTTTAGAAGAGTTGAGAACAATGTTTGATCTGTTAAATCATCCATTTATTATCAAAACTTAATTATCAGAAACTCAAACGTCAAATATTATACCATTATTACGAAGAAGTCGAAGACATATCGATAATAAAGAAAAAGAAATTACATTTAAGAGAAATAATCAATATTTGTATCGAAATATGTAATAGAAATTCAAAAAAGTTATTCACTATTAGAATGTGTGAGAACGCAGTCATTCCTCAAGACATTGAAATTCCGAGAAATTTACTGATTTTGAAAACACTTGTATATTGTAATAATCATATGTATTAAGAGTAAAATATAATTTGTTATTTTTAAATATCAAATAAAACAGAAATAAAATACTCATTAAATCTTTTAATAATAATATAATATTATAGACAATGTTGTCCATTATGGCTCAGGCTGAGCCTGGGCTAGCCTAGGCTCCAGACTCGGCTCGATGGCTTTGAGCCTTGGCTTAGGCTCGAGGCTCATGCTGTGAGTCTGAAGAAAAGTATGCAAAACTTGACATTAATTGGCAATAACTTAATATTTTACATTATTTGAGTGATTATTTCTTACACTACTGCATAACGTATTACTCGTGCATTTATTTATCTTTGAGTAATTGTGTCTGAAATATCTATCATTTTAGAGTAAACGTTGTTTAAACAAAGCTTAGCTTTACTCCAGTCCAGTAAAAAGAGCACAAATAAACAACTTTTGACAGTTTGTTTGACAGATAATGACAACAATTATGTTAAAAAAATAAAGTGTTTTTCATGTGTTTAATTAATTAATAGTATTCAATGACTATTATATTTCAATATATATGATATGTGTTAATGAGCTGTTAATGAGTAATATGAGATTACCCCCCATTGTCACCCTTGATTGTGTGCGCACTACCTTTTCAGGTAAAGGTCACATTTGTTTATGCTGTCTGTACTGGACTATCGTTAACTAATATTAATAATAATAAGTATAGAAACGAATATTAATGAGTGCTCAAGTTTTGAATTTTAATGCAATGAATGTTAAAAGAACACAAATAATACAAAAGTTAAATATTTTATATGTTGATTATTATCAATGAATTTGATGCAAAACTTAATTAGTAAATTACTAAAACTTTTATGAATTTGACATCTTTTCCTAAATGTTGGAATAACTTTATTCGGTCGACTGTTCGTAAAAAATAATCAAATCAAATATATATTATATATCTACTATTAGTATTTAGTATTTTTTGAATTATACTTTATAGCATTGCTATCCAGGGTCTCTTATTTCGGGTGGTTCTTTATTTTCGAAATAATTGAAATCGTCGGACATGACAAACAATTTTTCATTTATTAATTGTTACTTTAGCAAAAAATTAAAAGAAAAAAGTTACAAAAGTATATTTTTAATACAACGAGGAATAAATATTTTATTCAATTTTCTAATTTTATAGTATAATTTCTTGAAAAACTAAATAACTTTGATTTCAAATTCACCCTTTTATAGTGTTCAAAAAAGTTTTTATAAATGACAGTGTTATCGATTTTGTAGAGAAAAATTGGAGTAATCCTCTAAGTCCACCCTAGGTTAAGTATGCTTTATAGGTAAAGTGATTTCTATTTTATTTAATAGTAAGTCAGATCATTTGCACGATCACTTATTTACTAAAGCTTAGAGATATGAAAGTTACTACTTTCCAATTCAGTTTCTTACGAGTCGGTCAGTTTATCTCAGAGACATATTTCCTATAACTTGTAAATACCTGTATAGATACAGTACCTTTGAAACTAAAAATTCTGTTGATCAGTCATATACTATTTTAGAAATTGAAATATACTGCATACATCCTGATTAAAGTGTACTCCTGTAAGTTCTGATTAAATTCCTGTAAAGTAGAATTTTTTATTGATTTTTAAGAGATTGCTTGTGTCAGAAATTTAAATTTTCTAAAATTCCTATTGAATTCTTTGAATAAATTTTACTCAAAGTTTCAGTTTTATAGAAGTTTTTCTACAAATTGTTTAAAATTAATAAATTGAAGATAAAAATAAAAAAATCACCCATTGTTTTATTCATCAATGCTTGTGCTTAATATCTAAAATTTATTGAAGGATATTAGGAAGAGTTAACGATAGAGCTTATGCAGTATTAACTATCAACAAATGATTTTCTTTCACATATAAAATTTAAAAAATGAACTAAAATAGTTTTTCACATCAATATTATTATAAACTTAAGCTTTTAAACAAGTTTTAGAAAAAGTTAAACTTAGAAAACAATTTGAATGAATGTTTTACTACGTAACTGTTCTTTAATAATAATCAAAGTTAGTTAATCAGTTAAAACTAAAGTTTATCGCGAATATGTAGAGCATATTACTGTATGATTAGGTATAAAATTAAAGAATTAAGCATTCATTAACACAAGAGTTAATAATTGAAAATTTTACTTTCATTTAATCATTTAGAGCAAAGATTCACTAATTTCAAAAGTTTACTTTTATTCACAGCTAAATAATAAGATATAACAAATAGTGATATACGATCGCCGTCTTCTTGTTTCTAATGTTCTGCAATTTATTTAGAGTTTTCCTTTTATTTAAAACTGGGTCTGCAGTAATGCTAACACTTTTTTGTAGAGTTTGCAAAATTAATAGATGTTTGAGTAGTTAAACCAAAATTTAAGCAAATCCTTTGTACGACTTATACATTGCAGTGATATAATTAAATACAATATAAATTCAAACAAACGAAACAATAAATCTTATGGAATGGATTTAATTAACTTCGAGTAGAGTTTTGCTCAAGTTTTTAATGGAGGTGGAGTTTAAATAAATTAAATTTTAATAGAAATAGAGTTGAGTTCAAAGTTGTATTGAAAGCGAAGATGAAGTACAAGTTGAATACGAACTTCAGATAATTTGATTTTTAACAGGAAAATAGCGTTTTTGCTCATTTAGGTGCAGAAGCCTTAAAGATAAATATTCTGTAGATCCCAAAGAGTGCTAAGAACCAGTGCTAGGGTTGTGACGAATCACTAGTAAACCACCTAACTACACTATAAATCATAAGTATCTCGACAGCGTTTTTTCCTACTTTAACTAAATGTAGGATTTGATTCATTAAACTCACAGAAGATGTCAAAATATCAAATTAAAGCTTAAAAATTAAGGTTTTTATTTATATCAAATACTTCTATATATTTGATATATAAAAGCCTGTAAAACAGTTTTTCTAAAATATGTTGCGATCAAAAGTATTTTGACAGTCAATTAATTGAGTTATAATCTCTATTTAGAGTTCATTTAAATGACACAATTGAACAAAATTAATATTATATTTGAATGATTTAATTGATATAAAAGTTTTGTACACTTTGGATCAGTTTATCGGTGACTTCTTGGGCTTTATTTTTATAATGGTTTTCTATGGGAAAACTATTAGTCAAATGTTATTTTAGTTGTATCTTTATCAAATATTTTATTATTTTAAAAATTATAGTTTGAATTGATAGTCTAAAATGTTGACATCATTTATCAACAAAAATTTTAAAAATCGAATAAGAAATGAAAAAGTTAACCAATGTTTGATTTATAATTAACAATGATATTGACCGTTGCGACTACTAATTTGATTAATGTTAAACTGTCTATAACTTTTTTATTTCTTATTCGATTTTTAAAATTTTTGTTGATAAATGATGTCAACATTTTAGACTATCAATTTATACTATAATTTTTAAAATAATAAAATATTTGATAAAGATACAACTAAAATAACATTTGACTAATAGTTTTCCCATAAAAAACCATTATAAAAATAAATTGGTTGGAATGCTTAAGAAAAGTTGAGCCCATACAAATTTTTAATAAAAGTTCTTTCGATACTGGCCTAGTATTCGGTACTGAAGAATTTCCAATTACTATTGATGATGCATTAGAAACGGGCAAATTTCATACAGGTCAGTCTTACATATTTAGACGCTTTTTCTTAATTGGGTAGCAATTGTTGAAACAAAGTTATTCTGAAAGGTTCTAATTCAGTAAAATTTTGAAAAAGGCATTGCTTGTCCCCTTTGGTTTTGAAAATTCATAAAATTATACGTTAGTCTCTAATTTAATATTTTATACCTCCCCTATTTTCTCCTGTATTTGAGATTAATAAACCTGAAAACCGTATGATGGTGAAGGCACGGGTTAGGCCGTAACGGGCACTTTCGATGCGCAAAAAGTAAACAATGATTCACATCTTCTTACAAAGATGAATTGAAAACAGAAATTAAATTAAATTTTAATAAGTTGAATATCAAAAGTTGAAGAAAGCAATCAAACTCTTATACGCAAAGCATATGCGGCAATATATATACTGATACAATGTTTAAATGTCCCGCTCATTATTACGCTAAAAATTTTGCTAAATATGTACCGGCAAGTAATTTACGTTTCTATAAATGGACATATACCAGCACAAAGTCAGGATGTCATTCGCCGGCATAGAAAGGTGTCTGTCATGGCGATGAACTGACCTTTGTTTTCGGTACACCGATATCGCAAAAGGCAAACTATCCTGAAATTGAATATGAGTTCAGTGTTATGGTCAATAAAATGTGGACTAATTTTGCTAAAATTGGGTATTAATTAATATATTTTATATTTTTAAAAACATTTTGTGTTTGAAATTTTCTATTGAAATACTTTTTATATAGAAATCATTTATCAGAACCTGTGGTCAATACTTTGGGAGTGAATGTCACGAAATGGGATACATTTAAAGCCACTGATGAGAGTCCTGTTTCCCCAATAGTTATGGAATTGAATCCTAAAACCTTTGGTAACTATTTCACTGATCCATATCATGCTGTTTGTGATGGACTTTGGAATCAATATTTCGGAAATGAATAAAAAAATTAATTAAATTTAATGATAAAATATGAAAATAAATAATAAATATATTTTTTCAGCTTGTATTCAATTATACTGTATCTAATTTCTTTGATAGTTAGGGGTCGTCCTTTAAGTAAGTACGCAGTCATAGGGGGAGGGGCGGGGGTTAAGCAAAAGCGTACAAACTCGTATTCTCCTAAATGTTTAACATTGTCACGTGAGAAAATGTGTACACAGGGGGTAGGGTGGGTCTAGGAATTGACATTTTTTGCGTACGTACTTAAAGGACGACCCCTTATCTAAAATATACTATAAAATAATAGATATTATTTTGTTCATAAAAATTCAAAGTTTCCGCGTCACCCCCTAGTGAAGTGAAATAAAAAAGACTTCAAAATAATTTTCATATCATGATCGTTGATATGAGTCCCCTATTATTTGTATTATTCAATCGGGAAAATACAAAAATTAATCTTAAAATTTGAATATTTATTACACAGAATCAATCATAAAATAGATTTGAAAATTGAATATCTGCTTATCCCGGGTGGATATCAGGATCAATTTTGGTGAATCGATGAGACACACGATAGGCTTGAATTTAATAAAAGTAAAAAATTTTCCGACCAATCACAATAAGCTTAAATAAAAAATTAAAAGCTTTTAAAGGCCTACTTTTCGGAATCATTATATGTACAATTGGTTCAAAACTGCACTGAAAAGGGATATTATGTCTGATATTCAGGGTCTTAATAGAAAAGAAAAATAGTTCAAAAGTTATAAGCATTTTAGTAAGTTTTCTACTTTTAGTATACAGTAATCAATTGACTTATTACTTAATCAAAAGACTTTGAAACTTATTAAAAGTTTTTTCACTGGTTTGACTCTTAATCAGTTAATATGTATATGAATAGGATTTTTTACCAAAATATAGAGAAAACTTTTTGCAGTTTCGTTTTGAACTCATTGTACCTAAAACACAAAAATAAACAACTAAAAGTCACGTTTGTATAATTAATTTCATATCACATTTTTAATTAATTCTATGATCAATTCTCCAAAAATCCAATATACACTCTTCCGGGACCTTTGTATGTCAAGGAATCTCCCTTTCTTTGACTAAACATAGAGCTCGATTCCGGTACTGCCCCTGCCATTCCATCACGATTGGCAACGCTAATCATCATAAATAGATTGTAATGTTCAACAAACACTCAATACATATCAGTTCTTCTCAAAGTCTTACAAAAATACCACGAATTTGATATATTTAATCTCATGTAACTTTAATTAATATGAATACTATTATAATATTTGAAGTCTAATAAATTGAATTCAAATCTTTAGTATCGATCTTTAGAACTAAGAAAATTATATCCTTATTCCTTCTCATTTTATAGTTTATTAGGTTCTATAAAGGACTAAAACCATATTTAAGGTCCAGAAAGTCACGTCTCAGCAAATAAGTTAACGGAGTTATAGAACATTAATATTCAATAAATCTATATTTAGTACAAAAATGTTATTAACTTTTAATGTGTTCTCATATTTCGTAAAAGAATCATTATTTATTAAATGCATTTAATACAGAAAAGTCTCTCTATAATGTATTTGATATACCTATGAGCAATTATTTAAAGACTTACTTTAACTTATTTTAACCGATTTTACTTATAGGGCTTACATTAATATTTAGGTTTCTTACTTAGCAAGTGATTCAAAGATTGGTTCAACTCAAGCTATTAGAGTTTCAAATTTTTCATTCTTATTTTAAAATATCTATAACTATCTATTCTGAGACTTAAAATCAAAATATTGTTCAGGATATCCGGCACCTTCAAATATAATAATAATAGTTGCCTACAATAGTGTACAATAGTGGGTCTCATATTTGAACACCTTTGAATGGAAGATCAGCTGCTCTCATAATAAAGATAACGAGCAATAGAGCTCAACTTATAAGGTGTATAAAAATAAGTAGTTGTTGTTATTATTATTTTATATTATTTAGGATCAATTTTATAGCCAAAAATCAAAAAATTATTAAAGATTAGGATTCTATGCATTTTATTATTCCTGAATGTGGATAAATATAAGTATGCTTTAAACGTTTGTATTTAAAGAATATTTATTAAACTTTTTAACGCCAATTTTAAATGCTTGCACAGTAACCAACAAATGTGAACGTTATCGATAAAAACATTCTTTAAATTTTCATTAGTAAACTTATTCTATCGCTTCTCTTTATTGTACGAATAGATTTTTTTAACTGCACTGCTGGTCATACAAACCCTGTTAATTTTTTCCATAATATCGGGAGAAATAAACCCATAATTAAAAATTTAAAAATTTTGAAAAAATACATATAATTGAAAAAGTTTACATTTCTTTAACATAACTTACTTTATCCATTTTGCATACCTATAAGAGCTTAATCGTTGTTGTTTTGAATGCTAAAATATGCTCTGATTTTGGAAGCAAATCCTCTTAAATATACGAATTCATAAAAATATGCATTTATGCAATAAACACATAAATATACATAGAATTCTCATTCCACATGACTGCTGTTGATTAGTTAGGGAATATGAAATTCCATTGACTTCAGTTCAATTAATTTAACTCAGGATTATACCCAATGAAACAAATTCTAATGTTATTCTAAATCAGAAATGTATTTTAAATTCAATGATAAATAAATAGAAGACCAAATTTTGCATTTAGATTAATAAAATATATTTTTATAAAGTTGAGCGTTTGATCGATATGAATGTTGCATTTTTCAAATTACTTCTATCATTTATTGAATGGTTTATATGCTCTATATTTAGCAAAATTACTTTATAAATACTATAATTGTATTCAAAAAATTGATAACTGCTTGAGATCATTATATACTTTCACCAGACCGTGTTCTAGAGCATAGCATCTCAAACCTTTTAACCACACGGATCAGAAAATTTATTTTCAAATGAAATAATATTTTAACTTAATTTAAAGAATATGTTAGTCTTTTACAACACAATTCTTTAACGTGGGTTATCTTTCAGTTTAAGCTAATCTTAATTCTGTCTCAACATTAGAAAAAATTCTGTGATATAACAGCTAAATGTTCAAGATAGTTATTAGCGATGAAATATGAGCGCGTCACTTTTTTCAAGCAGAGCATTTACCGAGCGTGAAGTCAGTCAAGCACATGAGTTGAAAGTTTTTTTACTCTCATTTCTATGCTTATCACCCTTTCTTTTATGTAAAAATATTAATTTTATTTTTAAAAAATCCTTAGGGCCCCTTTGAACTTTAGTTATCCAAGAAAGGCCAAGATTTAGGTTTTATCAGATGTTGCCATGGCCCCCTTTTTGGGGCCAAAATTTTCCATGGCCCCTATCAATATACAAATTGAAATTGTACAAAAGAGATATTTTTTCTGCGAACGTTCATCTTGCTAAATAGCAGAGCAATAGGTGTTGATTGAGGTCCCTTTTTAAAAGTTTCTTTCCTACAAATACATCAACCAAAATAATTTTGATGAAAATCCATTAATCTTTGTGGTAAAAAACCATAAAAAACAGGGAAAGTTATTATTGGCCTAATGTGTATAATAAATATCTAAATTATTTCTACTATCTTATTATGGCCTTCTTTTTAACCAAATTGATTAAGGTGTCCATGGCCCCATTAAAAAGCATTCCCCAGTTTGAAAACAGTTGATTTAGACCATAGTCGGCCAACTCATTTTGGCTGAGGGCCCGATTAAGGCATATTATGCATCTCGAGGGACAAGAATAGATTGAAAGTTAGAAAAGTAATGAATTAATTCTGTGAGTTTTTTTTTGAATAGAGCCTTTGTCTATAATTTTAATATAAAGTGAGTGAAGAAACCTAAAACTGATTTGTTTTTTGATAAGTATCTCAACTCATTGTAATGAATGACTAATTTGTCTTAAGTTTATCATTTATCTTAAGTTTCTTTACTCTCTTTATATTAAAGTTATAGGCAAAGGCTCTTTTCAAAAAAACTCAGTGCGTTTCTCCATTCAAAATTATCCTAAGATTAAAATCCTAGGATTTTCCTTAAATTTAAGATTCTAAAAATCCTAAGATTCAAAGCGTTTCACAAAAAATCTTAGGATAATACTAATCTTAATAGAACTTTAGGATGGATTTTATACAAATGGCCAAAACATGTGTTTTTCTCTCACCTTAACATTAAATATCAATTTTAAAACAATTAAAATATAAAAGTTTGTGATTTTCTTTAATTTTTTTATCTGTTTTGGTCTAAAATTATTATTAAAACAAGTTTAAAAGTTTTTAGTTAAATAAAAATGTCATAATATGAAAAAATATCGTTAGTTTTTTAGCCCACTTTCTGAGTGCGAGTCAACGGCAGGCGTCCGATAGATTTATTTCTTATAAGTCGGTCTTTAAAAGGTATAAATAATTATATTAATTCAATCAACAAAGTAATAAATAAAGAAAATCCCTTCATATTTAGTTATAATTTAGTCAAAATAAGTAGGTTTTAATAGTTTTAAAAAAATTAAAAATATTTTTATTAACTTTTTATATTAATGAAAACCTTTAAGACAAGTGTTAAGTTGTCTTAACTTTGAGACAATATTTAGGATTTTTTAATTAAGATTATTTTTAGTGAAACGAAATGATCGCAAATTGATCACAAAACATAAAATTTGATCCTAAGATTTGTCCTAAACTAGAATCTTAGGATAAGATTCATTTCGAGAAACGCACCCCAGAATTGTAATAAATAACAGCTAATTTAGATAACATACAGCGCTTTCGATTAAATGTCATGTTTAAATTTTTATAAGATTTTTTTATAGATTTCTGACATTTGTATTCCGATTTACGGTTTATTTATAGAATAGTTTATGCTGTATATAAATTCGCTTCTACTTGAACTTTACAGCAAAGCTATAGAGTAAATTGAAAATTTATAAATAGCTTTTTACACTTTTCATTAAAATAATTAAAAATAAATTTATATCCTTTGTTCAAAAAACTTCTGGGCCTTTGGGGCCAAAAATTGTGCTCAGCAGGCTGGATCCGGCCCTGGGGGCCTTATGTTAGCCGACCATGATTTAGACTATTCCCTACATGTTCCATGCAAGAATAGATGAGCAGGTTCGGGTTCCAGAGGTTCGTGCACGAACCTCGACCTGAACCCGAACCTCTGTAAAAAAATTTGAACCTCGAACCTCGAACCTAAGAACCTTGACTGTCTGAGCCTTGAGCCTGAGGCTCAGGCTCAAAAGGACCATTGAGCCGAGCCTGGAACCTGGGCAAGTCTAATGCTCATCATTATTAATAACGCAAATCATCATTTTTGGTATTTTAGTTCTATTATCCCACTTGAGGGAGTCATTGTAGCGCAGTGGGTTAGGTGCCGGACTCATGATCGGAGGGTCGTGAGTTCAAATCCAAGCATGGCTGTTGTTCTTTGATTGCTATATGCCGGCTACATATTCATTGTTTTCGAGTAATCCCTATGGCCCGACACGTTCGCCCACAGCCAACACGGGGTTATCCCTGTAAAAGTCTCACTAGTTTTCAACATGGGCTTTAGTTATGTCTCCTCTCATTAGGGAGTTGGCTGAAGAAAAAAAAACGTTTTATCTAGTGTTTGTCGAGTAATACTTTTTGTTTAAGCCAACTTTATATTTAATGGTTTTTCAGGTGCTTAAGTAAATTTCAGATCAAAATTTTTCAATAGTTAAGCAGCAAATACTCTTTTCTCTTATTCCTAAATTTAAGGCAATAGAATACTGTCGAAATTGATTTAAACTGGTTTTAATTATTATGAGAAACTCATTCTCTATATAACTTATAAAAATTTTATTAAAAACCTCTGTTTGTGTGCTGTTTAACAAAAACGTACATAAATACAATTTTAAAATTTACTTGCATTTTACTTTTACTTTACTTCTTTTGCTATAATTGTATAACTTTTACTTTTATAATAATATTATAAAAAAAGCAAAAATACTTTACTTTTACTTACTTTTTGAGTAAAATATTTTTAGAAAATACTTTTTACTTTACTCATAAGCACTAGTTTTATCCTACTTTCAAAGTGTTTTAAACTACAGATTCGCGATTTATTTAATAATTTTTAACTTCCGATAATTCTTCTCCGATTATAATTGCTCTCAAAAGTGATTTCCTGAAAATTTATTAATTTTTCACAAAATTTAATAATTTACTGTTCAAATTTAAATTTAATAAAATGTCATTATATGATTACAATTATATTATCAAATAAAATCTCAAAATGCAAATTTAACAAAAAATGTTTTATCATTATTTAAATTTAGTAAAAAATTAGTAAAAATAGAGGGAAGTCTATTTCAGCGAAGTCAGATATAATCACTTAATTATTTCATAGATTTTAATCAGATTTAAAAGATTAAAAAACGTTTTCTTCAGCCAACTCCCTAATGAGAGAAGATCTCACCTCAGCCCATGTTAAACCAGTGAGATTTTTACGGGTGGAACCTGTGTCGGCTGTGGGCAAACACGTCAGACCTAGGGATTGCTCGAAAACAATGAATATGTGGCCAACATATAGCAATCAAAGAACAACAGACGAGGCTGGGATTCG
>JAQGCH010002640.1:0-12205 GCA_034699485.1 Nanhermannia elegantula
CGTCATTTATGTACAGTTTATTGCAATACATGTGAAAGCATTGCATTCATTCAAAGTTTATTTTTGACTTAATTTACAAATTAATTAATAAAATATAATATATTTTAATTTATTAGTAAAATATGCCTTTCGGTGATATACCTGTGGCCCCGAAGAGCAAGTCTGGAAGTATTGTCTTCACAATTAAGTCCTTATATTACGATCCGTTCAAATGGTATCAAATGTTTATTGATTTTTAAATAGCGATTTAAAGACACAATTAATTAATTAATTAACTTATTGTTTGATTTAATCAATTGATAGGCAATTAGTCAAGAGTTGGGCTTTTTTTGTGGGCGGAGTCGTCATCGCCAGAGAATTGGCTGCAATTGATTTGTCGGGCAATTCCGTCACAAATCTCTAATTTTAATTTAGTTTATGTTTGGCTTTAGTTTTGTTCAAAAAATTTACTGATTTTGTTAATCAAAGAACTCATTAATTAAATTAATTTCTTTTTATAAAATAAATAATTGAATGAATGATTAAATTGATATCAAACTAATGTTTAATTACTTTAATACTTTATTAAATATGAGATAAGTTTTGACTCTTTATTACCTAATCTTGAGTTTAAACAGTCTTTAAGTCTATAATTCAAATAATTATCTTATAATCAAAAAATGATTGTTAAGCAGTTGTATAAAAAGTAATTTCAGATGAAATTTTGAGCAAATAAGTGAACATTATTTGGATTAAAATTCAACTATTATTTAATAATAAGTTTTTGTTGGTTTTTATTGACTCATATGTTTGCGATTTTGTGTTTATCAGAAAATATAATTCATTCGAGAATTTATCAAATCTTTCTGTTTGAACAATAGATGAAAAATAAATAAATAATAATTCACTACCGATAAGAAAACAAATAATTATTGATAAATTCGCAGAAAATTCTTATATTTTTATTACTTTTGTTGTACTTTCGGTAGTGTTTCGGTTCTATTGAAGTATTCAAACAATTAAAATGTTTAAAACAGTTTTAATTATATATTTTTCAATACTTTTAATTTTAAATTTTGGGGAATTTGAGACCAGAATTAATTTAATTAAACGGTCTGCAGGATCTCCAAAAAGTGTTACCCAACACAGCAAAAGAAATTTAAGTAAAGGTAATAAACTTAAGTTTATTTTTAGGTAATAAAGAGAATCCAATTAAATGTTATACGGAAGCAGTGGTGAGAAACATATCCAGAATTAAGAGATGAACTTTTATTTGCCTTATTCTTAATCTTGTGATTTTCTTTTTTAACCCAATTTAACCACAGATTTGAGGTGTGACTAAATCTGTTTTTGAAATGACTAAATAGTCACCCGATTAATAAATAGACAGAAATTATTTTCATACTTTTTATTTATAAATTGAGTAATTTTATGATTAGAGGAAACAAATAAATTCTTCAATAAAGATGGAAATCGGTTTTCGATATTCAATGTCTCTCAGAATGCAAAGAATGGTCGCTCGAAATCATGTGATTCCTGTTCAAAAGAGTCAGCACACGAATCAGGAACAGATACATCTGTATCAGAAACTGCACTCAATTTTACTTTTGATAATAAAGATCTGATGTGATTTGTCATATATTGTAACTGTATAGTAATTTTAATATTTAAGTTAACTAATTATGACTAAAATCTATTCTAATAAGTTTGTCTCATATTAAAGATCTTAAGAATTTAGTTACAATTCTTTTCTCATTTACAAAAATACAAACTAAAACTTTTTAATAGTGATTACGTTTAACATTTAAGTTCATAAATGTATTTTACTATTAATTTTTAAATTTAAATTTGCATTATATATGATTGTTATTTGTTTTGTTTATAATTGTTTTATAGTTTGTTTAGATTTTCTAAATTTTGAATACATTCAAATTTTTACAAATGCACTAATATTTTAAAGCTTTGAATACATTATCTCTAAAAATAGTGATTATTATAACATATCTGTTGATGTTTTAAAACTCAAATAATAAATTGTTATTGTATTTCATTGTTCAATAAATAAATAGTCGAATAAAGGGTTGACATTGAAAAAGTTTGACAAATATAAACAATTCGATGAATTTAAACAAATTACATGTGAAATAAATCTAATTTCGCCTTAAATCAAATTAAAAGTACATATGTATCAAATTTGTACACTAAGAGCTGGAGAGTAGTCTTCCTTTTCCATAAACTAAAAGTTTTTCCACTCAATAGTGATCAATAAGCTATACTTTTTCTGATAGTGTTCGTATTCTTATATTAATACTAATGATGTATTTGAAGCCAAGCCTAACAATTATTGCATTAATTCTATTGTTTTTGATGACTGTGTATTGCAATAAAGAGAGTGTGAATGTGAAGAACTTACCCAAAGATGATTTTACTCTAACAAAAGCAGAACTTGCCTCTGAAGATGATTTCATGGATAAAGTTTCTAAAGAGTTGGGGAAACTTTCGGGTAAGCAATTCATATAAAATCAGACATACAATTGAGATGATTTCATAAGTGACTTAATTATGATTATGAACAAAAACTTTGAGATAAAGTTTTTTGTTATTCTGTTTATAAGATATGATTAGTCGTAATGAAGAGCATAGGCTTACAGAATAAGTTCTTTAGGTCGAGTCTATACTCTTTATTAATTATAAGGAACGAAAATAGATTTTTAAAGCACTTACTGGTTAACTGAGCTTTAAATTAAATTGAAAAACATTATTCTTATAAAATTATAGGCGAAGTGAGACATTTCATGGAAAAAACATTACGCGTCGCGAAAACTCTCCTTAAAGATTGGATATTAAGAGATGTAATATTCTTAATATGAAATAAATTATTGAGTATCTTAAATGATTTTCTTATTAATTAAATTATCTGATCATAGGATGACGGAAGTGATGATTCCAATTCATCAGATGCAGGATCTGACAAACAATGATTGAAGTGAATGCAGGTTTATGTATAAGGAATTAAAGTTAAGGGTTTTCTGGTTTTCTGGGTTTCTTCATTCACATTAGAAAGTATTGAGTCTAAAGAGATATTTGTTAAAGAAAATTAATGTATGCCTTAAACGAATTAAATTAAATTGCATTAAGCCTTAAAAAATTATTAAAACTAAATTTACTGATAACAAGAGTCGTGAATTACCAAATAAATGCATTGTATTTTTTATTTACGTAATCATAAAAATTTTTAATTACTTTTGTGGACATTACAAATAGAATAAATATTTATTTGTCACTTCTCATGGGATTTCTTCTGATTCTTAACACCTGATCTTCAAAGGGAACGATAGTTACACAGTAGAAAACTTTTATAATTCTGCTTAAAAATAAAGATAATGAAAAGCAGGTCTCTTATGAGGAATCGGTTTACGACAAGTGGGACACACATTCTCAAGATCTAAAGCCATTTTCGCACAATTGCTGCAAAACAAGTGACCACAAAAAGTAGCGACAACTTGTCTTGAAGTGGAAACTATAAGATTTCTGTCATCTAAACATATAGAGCAAACCCATTCATTTTCTTTCAACTGATCAATTTCTTTGCAAGTTTGCAATAATTGATCTCTTTCTATATTAATGGCTGCGATTTCGTTAATTAAGTTCGCGTTTTCATCGCGACATTGTTTAAGTTCAATTCTAAGCGAGTAATTGAGTTCTTCTATAACATTCAAGTTTTGCATTAAGTTCTCAATCAGTTCTTCGTTTGAAAATAATGAATTACTTGATGAAGGGCTTAACTTTTGGTGATTACTTGCATTATCCGAACTGCTATTTCTATGGGAACGGTCTTCGAATGAGGAAGAACGCGGTGGTATTGGAGGCGGAATTGATGGACGCTTTTCTGGAATATTCTCTTTATCGCTATTGAATGTTGTGATTAATGGAATCGCAGAACTATAAAAAACTACGGTTTGTTTTCTTCTACGACGTGGTGGTGGACGTGGAGGCAGTTGTGGGCATGTCTGAGCTGATGTTTGTTGTGATGATTCGATGGGAATATCGAAATCAATTATTGGTGAGTCTTCACTATTATGGCCATTGGATTGTGTTATTTCCGGCATTGATTTGTGTAGATTTGTCGAACTTTTTCGAAACGAACTTCGAGATAAGCGTTTCATTAATTTATTCATTAAGCTTAATAAATGGCAAACGTTTTAAATTATAAATTAATGCTAAAAACTAGACTTTTTTCGGTGTTGCAAATTGTGTACATTAGTAATTGAAGTTGCAATAGATCTTCATTTTACTTCAGTCTTATCTCATCAACAAATAGAGGATACTATACAGTTAGTTACCAATAAGGGCTCTAACATCAGAGCATACATTGTTATCAGTAATGCAGCAAATGATAAGAAATGTTTGAACAGCCCTAATATTATTCTTACGTTTCCTCATACTCAATATCATGTGCCACTCATTAACTAAATTACACTTTTATTAAGTTTAGACTCTAAGGGTATCAAAATATACTCAATATATGATGTAATTCTAGATCCTGTAATTCAATGCAAAATTAACTCATAAACAAAATATTTTTTTATTCATTAGTTTAAATATTTAGTAACAAATGTTGACTTGATTTCGCATAGCTATTAATATCTAAATAATAAAAATATTTATATTTTTGGCAAAATTGAACAATATTTTAGATTTCAACTTAAGTACGTTATATAAAAATTGGGTGATAATTGAGTTGTCCGTCTTTTAAAGGTTTTCGACACGTTGGACAATGTTTTGACTGTCGAGTAGTGTTAAATAAACTTTGTGCGCATACAGAACAAAGAACATGACCACAAAAAGTTGCCACAATCTGTCTTTTGCTATCAATTATAGTTTGCTTATTATCCATACATGTAGAGCAATGCCATTCATTAGCTATTTGTTCGAGTTGTTTGAGTCTATTCTTGTATAAGTTTAGCTCAACTTTAGATGAACTCAAATCTGTTTCAATACTCGACTTTTCTTGAGATATTTGTTGTATAGTTTGCGTTAAAATTTCATTTTTGCGCTCAAGTAATTGCAAATGAGTGATCATCTTTTCAATTAGCTCTTTCACTGTAAGCGGACTTTTTATATCAGACTCGTTTGTGTGGTTTGTATTATCTATTGTTGACACCGATGATGAAGAGTTCCTTTTTTGACCACTTTTCATATCTTCAAAAACCTCTTCAACCGATTCTTCTTGAAGTTGGTTGAGAGCTGAGGTTGACGCTGATCTTCTTCTTAAAAGATTGGTAGAAGAACCGGAATCCATATAAAATGACGCGGACTTGGTTGGGGTTTTATGAAACTTTTTGAATCTTCCCTCTCTTTTCATAGGTGCCGGTGATCCTGGAGCTATGCTTTTTAATAATTGGATGAATTGACTCATTGTTCGTTCGCTCACAAATGGCACGAAAATTGAAATTTTGGTAAAACTACTTCAGTATTTAGTTAAAGAAAACAATTATTCAACAAATATTGAAGAAGACAATTCTTATTAATATCAAGAAAACAAAATCATATTTAATAAATAAAAATATAGCTAACCAAAAATGATTCACGTATTTAAGAAACTGTTTGAAAACCAGTCCAAAGAAAGTTTGATAATATGTCACTCAAATCACTAAAAGCTAACAAAGTATTGAATAAAGTATTGATGAAAAGAGTGAAAATGATGTGTAAATAAGTAATTTGTATTTATCTATATGTGTCTAAAGTATAGTAATGAAGGTTATCTATTTTTATAAGCTATTATGACAATTACCAGTACTTCAATTGCAAATTGTAGAGGTTCTTACGACTGAGCTGGGCTGTGAGCTCAATCATTCAATACCAGCACGAATGGAATAATGTTCGGACAACTGTTACAGTAGAGTATCCGAGAGAAAAATGTATTATATGCTTAAAGTATGGTATGCTTAAGAAATATTAATTCTTTAATGTATGAACTATTTTATGAATTTTGAAAGTTTAAGCTTCCATTCTATTAATTATATTCAAGTTTAGATTGACATTTATTAAGTTGAAACACAAGTCACTGCGTAAACCTATTGATATATACAGGTAGTAATCAGTGTAATTGCAAGAATATAGAACTTTTGAAGAAATCAAAAATTTATAAAATGTTTGGGATATTTAATATCACGAATATGTGAATCTCTACTCGAAAATTAGTACAACATGTCCTACTTTACACCAATTGAAATAATAGAAAATAAGATACTCTAATCTTATATAATAAAATAAAAGTTTCGCAGAATCTTTATGTAGTATTTTTGTGATTTAGTAGTAAAAAATTTGCAATTTTAAAAAATTGTCATTAAAAAAATCTTAAATAGAAATAACGACAGTAAGCTATTAGATCAGATTATTCCAGCAATATATTGATGATTCATCACAAGTTTACTAAAATACTTTGAAATAATGAATGATAGTTGCTATTTAACAATCTATCTTATTATTTCGCTTTTTCTTACAGTTGCTTAGTTTCTAGCATTGAACTTAAGTTAAATCATTTTGTTATGAAATAAAGATGTAAAATGATTTGCTTTATTAGTATTACATTATGTCAATAATGTTAAGCTTTCACAAAAGAACTCTTATTATCGAAGAAAGATAGAGAACTGAGAAAATGCTTAACAAGTATTGAGTAAAATAAAAGTTTTATTCATAATAATTGATTTGCTATTGTGTAAGAGGACTGTTAAATGAAATACTAGACTGAATAGACTCTAAACAATTCCTGACCTTTGAAGGAAATTGAGCTCACATTAAAAGCTTGTAATACAATCTTTCCATAAAGTAATCAAAGGTTAACAATATCGACAAAACACATACAGAAATAGTTCATTGACGGAAACTAAATAAAAGTTTACAGTTTATTATAGAGATAATTAACATGACTGTTATCACACATATTAACAATAATAAGTGTCGGATAACATAACAGTAAATAAGCTTTTGATGATTCATTGATTAACTCAAAAAATTATTCATTTAATGCAAATTATAAATATATATATACAGTATATGTATAAAGAGTTTCTTCAGTAAAAGCATAGTATTTCCGTTGTTTGTCAACCAAAATTAGCGTTTGACCAGTAGCCAGGGCTCTACGCCCGGGCACTGGTCATATGCAACTTTTGGTTTCTAAGCGATCACAAACGACTAGATCTGCTATGTCTTTACCGTTTCTTCTAAAACATTCCTAAGTATTATATTTAAAAAAATAAAAATTATATAAAAATATTGATTTCATTATCAGATTGTTATAATTATAAAAAATTGTTAAAATAGACTTTTTTCAAACGATGTAATTCTCCTGAAATTGTCGACCAAAATACCAAATAAGAGGAATCCCTATGACTTTGATCACAGAATTTGTTATAGTTATTGCTGCCATCACTACAACTGATCGCTTAATAACATCTAATCTTTCATTGAGAGAATGGAAGCAAGAATTCTATATTCGAAACAAACTTTCATTAAATATATAATTTGAAGAAATAGTGAAAAATGAGCTGACATACAGTTGAATTGACTTGACTTGTTGTACACCAATCGGTTGAATTAATATAAAAATTATGGCAACACGATAACGGATAAATGTCTGTCGATAAATTGGCAGGTCTTGAATGCTCCCAACTTGTGTATGAATCAGCACCACAACAGTTATATTTTTGTTGTATTCCATCAACTAATACATTATTATGTGAGCTCTCATGCATCCAATCGTACTTTGAAGTCAGATCTTCAAATTTTTCGTTAATTTCCTGATTATTTAACTGAATAAAAAATTCTCATTTAGCTGACAATAATTTAAAATACATCAAATATAATATAACACTACAGTTGAAAAACATATTTACCTTATAATTATAACGAAAGCTAACATAAGTGCATAATATTTCGACAGTTATGAGTAGAATTAATAGGAAGAAAAACTATAATAATTAACATAAAAATTAATTACAGTTAGTTATAAATGAAACTAAAGCTGATTAAATACCAAAACTAGTGTAAATTTGTTTTTGTTACAGGCAGCACAGCTTCCTATAAATGCAGTCAATATAATTAGAAATGCAGTGAATGTTAGAGCAATTGATTCCTTTTCGGCATTTATTTGACTCAAATCTTCAATATATTCTGGTTTTCTTTGGGACACAACATTAGATGTGAATAATAATGCGATTGCAAACACCTTTTTAAGAGAAAAATATGTATAATTGTAAAAATCTCTGTATAACACATATTAATATATCAGTAAAAACAGAATCTTTAATAGAAATTAAAAACAATTCAGTATACAGACCACAAGCAATAGTGTGAATATATGTATAACTATATATTTGAGATCTGATTGATCCCACTTAAGACTTTTTGGCCACATTTATTATGAGCAATTTTTTTACATTAATAAACTGATCACATTTTACTGAAGGTTAGAAGTAATTTAAATTAAGTTTTCAAAACACCATTTAACTTATTTAATGGGCTTCGGATGTTATATAATGCAGGTATAATGCAATAACTTAGTTGTATATGTAGTACAGTGTAGTAATCGTGCATTTACTTAACTATGAAATGCACAACTTTTTAGATTCAATACTTGATTATCAATGAAGACTACCGTCACCTGTTGTTAATGAGCTTATAAAAAACTTTTAACTTATTTATAGGTGCAATAAATCTGTAATTCACATAACAATCTTAAAAGCAATTGAATCTTACGTGAAATATCAACTTTTGCTTTTTATTCAAATCAAAATATGAAAGGGGAGAACAATATAAACATTCAATTTCTAGAAGTTTTTACACCACACTATTGATGACACTATTTATCCACAATTGATGATCACTGGTTGTGACGGTTCAGACAAGTGTTGGCATTTTAGCCTCTAAGCTAAAAGCTAGAACTTTTTGAAAAGAGGGCTAAAACTAAAAGCTAGAGCTAAAACTTTACACAGCCATTTAGCCTTCACTTTTTAATCAACTAGATTTCATTTTGAAACTTGAAAAACTATTTATCTAAATTGTTTGTCTTAAATCAAATAAAGTGCAGGACAGGCATTAATTATATTAAGCTCAATAACTTACTTTGGACCTAGAAATTAGAACATCTATTAAAAACATTTAATAAGAAAATTGATACCAAAATCTCATTTAATAATTTAGAGCTAAAAGGCTAAAGATTTTTCATAAGGCAATGACTTAAGGCTAAAGCTAAAAGCTAACAAAACGTTTAGCTTTTTAGCCTTTTTGCCAACACTAGTTCTGACTAATACGTTGTGGTTTTCAAAATCTACACTTATTTTCTGGTTTACTTCATATAATAACACATTACTCGTTATATTCTAAACAAATACCAAGTACTGTACACTGATTCTCATATCAGTGCAAACTATTGATATAATAAAATAAATGAAAAGCTATAAAACTTTTAGTTATAAAAAGTTTTCATTTTAAATTCATTTTAAGGGCTTTCAATTTTAAGTTTTATTTGAATCTTTTCTCAATTATCTTTAGTTTTATGGCAAATACTTGTGAATATACGTGCAATAGTTGATGCAATTTTCTTTGGAAACCATTTTTTCTTCTGTTGTTCTTCAGCAGGTTTTGTCTGACAATTCATTTGATTCATATCTGAACGCATTTGTGAATCAACTGTTTTCACAACTTTTGATGACTTTCTTTTTGAAAAAAACCAAAATATTTTTGATGGCATGATAGCTAATAATGTTGTAAACGTTATTTGATATGATAATTGATTTGATTTGTTGATTATATTGTGGTAAATAAGAGATTTATAAGAGAGCGTAAAGAATACAAATACGAATATTTGTGGCTCTTTTGGCAAACAATTTTAGAGGAAAAATTTTATTGCTGTAAAAAATTTTAATACATTATTGTATTCCTTATAACTAATAATTTATTTGTTTTATTATTATTAACATTGTTGTTAAGTTTTGAATAAAAAAAAGATAAAGATATTTCTGTTAATTAATTTCTGTCACTTAGTTTACGCCAATATACAGAAAACCTATTTTTCTGGAACCTTTAGAACAACTTTTAGCCAAAGTTGTAATCAATTAAAACTTATTAGTTATGCAAAAGTTATGATTTTTAGAATAAAATCTAAAGAATAAACAGTTTTTTAGAACACTTTGATTTTATTGATAACTAAAACTTTAAATAGTGATTAAGTTTAATAAAAATAAGTACTTAATTGATATTAAGATTTACAATTTGGTGTCTTCAAGATTATCATATTTAGAACATTTTTCATCCGATGCATAATATGTGTCATTATCTCTATTTCATTGTTTTAGTTAAAGTTAAAAATTTCATATTAGTTACGATTAATATTTATAACTATTGGCTTTTATTTATTGCATTTAAAAATGTTTTTGCTTTAGTTTAATATAAAAGTTAATATTTGAAAAGTTTAAATCAACGATTGTTGAAAACACAAATTAAATAAAATAAAGTGTTTTTAACAAATTTATTTTTCAATATATTGCGGACCATTAGGTGTGTCATTTCTGGTCCATAAGCCATAATGCCCTTCAGCCCCATTTGGACCATTGAAAGCATTCATATCTTTTGATGTTTGGCTTGACTTCCAGGGCTCGTCAATTGCTTCGAACATTTGAACGACAACTTTATTATTTGCGGCCCACTCTCCCATCTCTTTCCAATATTCTTTTAATTTTTGTGCACTATTTGGTGAGCCATTAAAGCTAATGCCCTGTGATGGCCAACCAGTTTCCCCAATAATAACTTCGATATGAGGATTGATAGCCCTAAAGGCTGGTATATAACCATGATATGCATTTCCGACAGCCTCGACAGCACTTTTGGCTGTTCCGTGAACTGCATTATTAGCCGGATATAAGTTACACATTATGTAATCGGATTCTCTCACTATATCTGCTAATATGTTATGCATAGCACCCGACCCTTGAATTTGACCACAATTATTAATTCTTGTGCCGACTTTTAAATTGATTTGGTGTGCTTTAGTCTTATGGGTTTTAATCATATCTAAGATCTGATGACCTGTGGCTTCATTAGTGAAATATTCATTCGTAAACGTAAGACCCCATACAGTGTTCGCATGAATACTATTTGCATCGGTTGCGGCGGAAAATGCATTATCGATCTCTTTATTCAAGAGGCCATTGTCTTCATGTTGAAAAACGCCCTGTGCGACACGTAAAGCATTTTGATTTTTTTCTTTATTTATTTGAGCGGCTGCACGTGCTATGAGACAGTTGGCGTCCGAATGATCCCATGCGTTGTTCTTGTTATAGTCCGCGACTCCCATTCCATACGTTGAGATACTACTGAATTTACTATTTATTACATTTAACATATTCTTCACATCTTCGAGAGAGTAAGAGTTCCAATATGGAAGAGTATTGCCTTCCCAGTGCTTCGTATAGGGAGAAAAGGATACTCCGACATAGTTTCTATCGAAGTTTTGACTTAAGGAATATGCCTTTGTTTTAGTTAAAAATAAATTTACTTTTAATTAAATAGAGTAATGCGATGTCTTTTCTTACCATAACCCATAAGAATATCAGATCAAATAAAATAAGTAAATCTCAAATTTAATGCGACATTAACATTAAATTAACTTAAGTCCCAATTTGAAAGATCCCTAACTTTATTTATCAAAAATAATTGTTTATATGCCATGTAATAAACTTTGCATCAACTTAAAAGAGTGGGTTTTGTTTATATAATTGCGATCTCAATTTCATATTAACACTGAGTCATCACTTTAGATAACTTAAAATTCTTAGAAAAAATAAAGCAATTAATTTAATTAAATAGTGCTCATTATTCAGATGATCTGATTTTCTCAAACATTTTCTGGGCGTTTAACTGATACTTACTATTAACAGAAGCAATACTAAAATTGAATAATTTGCTGCTAAAGTCATATTTGTTTTAAAATAAACTTTTCTTACATTAAATTATTTAATGTTTGCTCGAATCACTTTATATCTATTATAATAAGCTCTGTATTCGATTAAATTAAATTTCTTCTGTGAAAAACAGATGTTTCCTTTGATAAAAATAGAGTTATTTGCCTAAACTTATGATCACTGTAAAGTTACGTGCAATACTAAGTCGCACTTTTAAGTAAGATATATACTTTCGTGTAAAGCATTAAACTGTGTCCGATATA
>JAQGCH010002641.1:0-12204 GCA_034699485.1 Nanhermannia elegantula
TTATGCTTCATTTTGATAAGACTTATCTTTATTAGTGAAGAGTGAAAAAAGATTAAAAATTTTAGTGATAAAGCCCAGAATATTTAATTTTTAATGATTAATGATTCAAAATTATGAATATTTGAATAGAAAGATAGCAAAAGGATTAGCAGTCTTATCAAAATTAATAATGAGTTCAATTGAAGCTATTTTTCCGTGACTGTACTTCATCATTAACTCAGAAGTCAGCTCAAATCATTCAACAATATAAATAAGTGTTATTGTAAAAAATTAATAGAAGATCTAATCTAAAAACTAATCTTTCTATTTGTTTGGCAATAGATTTACTCAATCCTTATTAATACCTAAATGCAGTGCATAAAAATATCGTATATTTAGTACTATCGTATTAATTAGTTAACGTTAACTTTTAGCTTTTGTTGAAAGAGCTGAAGGAAATTGAAAAAGAACTAATGAGAAAAACTAAATGAAAGTACTGTATAGGTATTTATTTCTTATCTGAATCATAATATGAAAGACTATTGCCTAAAACCAGAAATAATATCCAAAATCTAAAACTCTTTCACTGTCATTTTTAAGCATGTTATCAAAAAATATTTAATTTATGTTAATAAAGGCAACTTTTATTTATTATATAAGTTAAAAGGAAATTTGAGAAAAAACTCGCATAAAACTGATTTAATAAAAAACAAATTTAAATTAAATCTATGCAGAATTTATTGCATGTTTTCTTTGAAAGCTATATCAGTACTTAACAATCTAAGGAACACAATGTAACATTTAAAAATACTAATTTCATTTTTAGAAGCTGTCATTTTACAAAATTATTTTTCAGAATATGTATCCTCTGTGCACCAATTATAAGCTCATGCATTTTTATGCACGCATAAATATATAATAGGAATTTTGTTCAAAGATTTATTCTATTTATCATATAAATAGTAAAAAAATGAGTTTTTTTGAAAATATAATAAAAAGGGTTCTCTTTGACTTAAAATTTTGGTCATGTCTATCAGAGTTTGAGCTGTAGATACCAATACTGCTTATTATACAATTACTAGTATATAATGTATTAGTTCGGCTCCTCTGAACCCACTCTATAT
The DNA here is from genome assembly GCA_034699485.1 of Nanhermannia elegantula. Lineage (NCBI taxonomy): Eukaryota > Metazoa > Arthropoda > Arachnida > Sarcoptiformes > Nanhermanniidae > Nanhermannia > Nanhermannia elegantula. The sequence goes on from JAQGCH010002641.1 coordinate 1,104, forward strand.
TAATAGATAGAATGAAAGAAACATATAATATTTCGAAAGCATATCTGATTGTGTTGTCAATCATAAACAATTTAGAATCACTATATATACAAAAAGTTGTTGAAAGTTCTTATATAAACAATTTATACGCAAACTTATTCAATAAAATGTCAGATAACAATATTTCGCAATATTTTATTGTATTACTAATAACTTTTTGAGCAAAACTTGAAATAATTTATACCAATTTATTTATATAATGAGACTTTTAGTTTGCATTCCTTTCGTAACAATAGAAACTCAATGAGTGATGTATTTGTGAAACAAATAAATGTTGAGTTGTAAAGAATTTGAGACATTGAAGGCTAGCGTTTTTGATAATAGAAAAATAATTGTTATATCAAATGAATGCTCATTATGTTTCGAAAATAAATATTTAAATAAAAGTTTAATCTTTCATAAAGAGCAAAGTGTCGAGGAATGCTTTATGAAAAAATATATGACTGCGCTCTTACGTATTTATATATCAATATATACAATATTTATTTTCAATTCTAGTGTACATAAAATATTTGAATAATTATTTCCTGAATTCAGCGCAAAGTTTTATGGGTTTTAATTTATTTATAAATTTTAGACTAATCTATACAGAAATATATATGTATTATAAAAACATATTTAAAATTTTGTATAATTGGGGCAAATATTTAAACTAATTTCTTTAAAATAAATATTATATAAATTTGAAGTCAATTACAAACATATTTTTATTACCAACGGAAATGAAAAGAGATATACAGATAGTAAAAAGATATTTAGCAGTTGGCAGTTACATATTTAAATTGTAAACTTTAAATGAATTCAGATATGACTGCAAATAAACATCTAATAATCTTTATAACTGTCAAATTTTTAAGTTTCTTAAATCTAAAGTTTTTAATGTATTTTTTGAGATAAATAATAATTTACAGGAATACTGTACATAAAAATATGTGAAAATAAGCGAATATTTGAATCATTTGTTTTATGTCTTAGTCATAAAGGGGAAGTAGGGAGAGAATAAGCATAAGAATGCGTTGTAAAGTATGCTGAGAGATAAAAGTCTAAAAATGAATTTTTTAAATACACACAATATGATTAAGACTTGAAATAATTTGAGAGAAGTGTCTGTAAATTATAGTAAAATTGTTCGGATGTAATTAAAACTGATATCTTCAATTATTACTAAATTTTATATTATATAAACTAAACGTAGGAACTAATTGTAGATACAATTTCAATAATAGTTAAATTTAAATAGACTTTCACAATATAGAGTATATTTTTAATGGCAAAGGAAATTCATTTACTTATACTACATGAATAAAAGTCAATTTTTTGCAGTAACTTCAGTATGAGTTGAAAAAATTATATTAAACTTTATAATAATATACAAAAACGATTTACACATTTACAGTATAAGAGAACATGAAATATTCCATAAATTAGACTAATTTAAGTCCATTTTAATAATAAAACGGAATTTTTTATATTCTAAGAATGCCCTACTTATGACACCTACTTATGAACAAAATCATAAAATTCTGGTTTATTTCTCAGGCAATATCTTTTGATTGATAGACCAAAAAATGTTACGACTGATAAATGAGATTTTTGAAAAAAGAATTTAAAGTTAGAATTGTTAGGCCTTAAACACATGAAAAATGAAAGACAATTTGTTATTCATATTATAATAGTTTAATATATTTGTGTTATGAAATATGAGAGCTTTGACAGCAAACTTGCAAGTAATACAAATAAGATTTCTAAAATACATCCTTCATCGGACACTTGCATTATTGAAGAGTTTTATTGTGATTTTGACATTGACATTCACATCTACCACTTCGACATTTTATTTGTATTAAAGATAAGCTCGAGCTTTTACAACTATAATTATATATAAGATGTTTGAGACCAGTAAAATCTACTTATTAAGGAATGCGCACTAAACAAATATTTGCTTATTTCAATCTTAATTAATTTTCTCCTTTCAATTCAATTCAATATTTTTTTTACTTTGCTCAAGGATTTTATTCATAAGATTCTATTCAATATAATAATTCATTCGTCTAATAATGAAAAGCATTTCATTATAAAAATCTGAAATCAAAATTGATTGATATTGTCATAAAAAATAATAAAATTTAATATAAAATATAATCCCATAAATGCATAATTTGTAATACTATTGAATTGTATTACTGTTAATAATAGGATTGAATACTTTTTCTAAATGGATGTGAAAAGAATTAAAAACATCCAAATGTAATTTCAGAGTATTTCTAAAAAAAAAAATTTTTCAAATACAAAAGTTTTGACAAACCTATCGATTCCAATAATAGTTAATGTGAAAACAGAAACGAAAACAGACGTTAATTGCATGAACTGTACAAATGGACAGAATGACGGCATGAATACCCAACGACCTAATATAAAGTCAGTGTACGTGAAGGGTATTGAGAAGAGAGCCATTGTTATGTCAGATAGCGATAGGTTGACCAAAAACATTCTCAACTCTCGAGATGAACGCTTGCCTGCCATCAAAACCCAAATGGCAATTATATTACCGATTAGTGATAATGCGGCGGTCAGGCAGTAGAGGGCTATTAAAAAGGTTTGCCAATCACTATCCAAAAGTTCAAAATCAGTGATCGATGTCGTGAGACTAAAATCTTCTTCAAATGATACGTTTGGTGACGGGTAATGCGAGACATTCAGTGCTGATGCCATTGCTTGTATTCTATTCAAAGTTTAATGAATTTTTAAATTAGAACTCTATGTACGCTAATACTCATCACTTTTTTAAAGTTAATTTAACAAATATTACAATTACGACAATATTAGACATACGTTTTTCATATAAATGTTTAGATTGAGTTTACATATAGAATAATTTGTAAACAAGTAGTTTCACTATTAATATAAATGATAATTTGACTAACGATAAAATAATGCGATTTCTTTAATTCTGTGTTAGTCTTATTTAATGCTGAAACCTGTGCCTTATTTTATTTGTTTTCAACCAGCTTTGCATTATTGACAGAGGTTTTTATTAAAAAAAATATTATAAACATTATAAATCTAGTAAATGTAACGTATTAATGAGGAGTACTATAAGGTTCATTATTTGTTAATTAAATAGAGTCGAGCACTGATATCCAAAAAATAATTTTGGATAAATTATTTGAATCAATACTAATAATCATTCATTCATTGAAAGACATTGAAGTAGAGTACAAATAAGAAATATTAACATTTTATTAGTTTTGTTAAATCATTCATACAATATAATAATGATTTTAAATAAGAATTTTAAAAATATTTTGTCTCCATTTCAGTTCAGAATTGATTATAACTGCAATTAAAATTAATTGAACCGCAAAACTAAATAATTATAATAAGTTTATGCATAGAAAATAATGTTGAGATGCATTTATTAATTAAAAATCTACTATTGATGGAAATAATACTATAATAAGAGTAAATTTTGCTGAGATTAATTATTTTTAAACAGACTTAAAATAAACAGATAATAATTAATATTCTAATTTATATGAAGAACACATGTAATTTATTTTGCTCTAATTATTTTTTACTTTGCCTTAATTTCGTAGTCAACATAAAATTTTTATTCAATTATATTATAAAACGTGATGCGCAGTACTCGAGCATCTGATACTCTAATTTTGACGAGCACTGGCACTGAAGCACGAGCACAAAATCTTAGTAAATTTACATATTATTAATGCAATACAAATGATTTTGATATGAAAAAAGTTAATTTCATATCTAAAGTATGTGCTTCAATGTTATTCTATTAGTGGTTACAATTTCATAAGTAGTACTGCTGAGCATAATGAAACTCAGAATCTCAGGAACCCGAACCTAAACCTCGAACCTCAGGTTCGGGTTCTAAATTTTAAAAGTGTTTCGGGTTCGAGGTTCGGGTTCGGGTTCGGAGTTCCAGGTTTGAGAGAGAGAGAGAGAGAGAGAATCAATGATTACTAAACAATATTAAAAGTTGCTTAAGTTATTTAAATGGAATAAAACTTGACTTTAAATTTTTCTAAAATAAATTTCTACTATATCTTAATGAATTTTTCATTAATTTTTTAAATGTTTTTTTGGTTTTATTATATAAGAAAATTCTTTGAAGCAAAGCAAACTGTTTTACTATACTTTTAAAGTGATGTGAACCGATGCGTATATTTTATAAACGTAGGCGTCTATTGTTTCTCGTAAACAATTTTAAGAACTGTAGAAGAACTTTAACTTTTATAAGTTTTGAATGAATAAAAGAGAGGAAACATTTACTTAAATTAAATGGATTTTATTTTTCTTTCGGATGTTATTATTAAAAAGTTCTCCTATTTTTAGACAACAATTTTAATGAATTACCGTTAGTTTGAAGTTGAGTTTGACTTATTGGAAATCTATCTAATATTTGAGAGAAACTTTGAACTTTATTTTTTAATATTTCAAAGAATAAAAATTTTTGCTTAAAACATATATAAAATTCCTTATTTATATATCTGATAATCAATTATAACTTCAAAGATGATATTAAATATAATCGTAATATTAATGAGATTATGAAATTAATATAACTCAGTAAGAATAATATTAAAATAATTACTTAGTATTTACCTATAATAGCGCTCAAAGTGTTGATTTAATATTTGAATTTAATGAATACTTTTTCGAAGAGAAACTTTCGTCAAAAGTTTTGTCTTGAATTATGTTAAAAGTCACTTATGCTGACCAATCGTATATATTATTATATGTTTTCTTATATCAGCACTTTGTCAAAAAGCGAATGAAGTCGTTGAGACGTGAAGTGGTGGAGCGAATATTCATTTCTTATGGGATGAGATAGACATAGAAATGATAGCATAACACAAATGAATTTGCTTTGGAATAAGCGATTCTTTCTAACCCAGCGCTAAAAAAGACTTTGTGTTATAGAGAGGCAGACTTTCAGTTTCATTCACAACTTTAGGGCAGAATCAGTTGCGTAGCCAATTATACAGAAGTGTATAATTATTCAACAAATTATTATTTTAAAGGATTATTCGATAAATTTTGAAAGAATAGAAGATTAAAATTCTCTATAAATTTTCTAAGAGATAAAGTAATATTTTTATCTTCAAAACAAGCTTAGACTCTAGATTTTGCCCAAAGGTTTTTAAGAATATGTCTAAATTTTCAATTTTATAAATACTTGAATTCTCAAAACTCTTTTTATAATAAATACTTAAAGCAGTTTTGCTTTTATTTAAGTTAATTAACAAATACTTTTTCCTTTTCAACCACTAAATGAATTGGTTCCGTCACTTTGCATTTGTATCTGTACATACGTAGAATATATATATTGTGCATCTCGTTTGCGCAAAGGCTAACTTTTATCCATTGGTATTTAGAAGTTTCAAATCCTTTACTACTAGTTATAAAAATAATTGTTTATTTTTGATGATTTATCGCTTATTCTAACATTTAATTTTTGGGCAGTAATGCTAATAATGCATTCACATTCTGAAGAATGAATCCTTCCCTCTCCAACTTTTCTAGCTTTAATCCATTTTAATGAATAATTAGCAACTAATTTAATTTCTTTTATTATATAATTTTGTGTAATTTTCTTAAGATTTATGAAATTTCAATCTATAAATTAGAACTTTGAGACTAAAGTTGTATTTTTAGACTTTTATATTCAAAATATGTTCTATTAAAAGAGAAATTCTAACCATAATAAAAGAACTCCAGGAAATGAACGTTTTAATATTTTCCATTATATATGAAAGATTTGAAGTCTGAAATTCATTAAAAAGACTATTACTAGTCTTGTCGAAAAGCCTTGGCTTCCTGACATGCACATTGACTAAGTTCAATATCTGAAGCTCTTGTAAATAAAAACTAAAAGTTATCTTTCAAATCAATGTCTATCTCTGATACTTAAACTTTTAGCTGTTATACCGTATAAAACTAATAATAAGACAACAGCTTCAAAAAATGCTTATCAATAAAAATGAATAACTTCTTTGCTTCAAATCTTCAATCTTAAACTGAAAATTACAAAAATTAGACAAGCTCACAAATAGTTATAATTGTTTAATTAATTAATTAATACAATTTCACTTTCTTGCTTTAAAATTTTAAGTTAGTCGAAAATCACATTATAAATTTAAAATTAGTGCACTATTGGCGGCCGATAGGGTCATAGAGGTCAAATATTAACATTTGAAATTTACCACTTAAAGCTGTTAAATAAATTAATTTTTTTGTCACATGTAAAATTTGCTGTATTGTAGAAATCTATCGTTTGTATCTTGGTCATAATTAATATTTATGGGATATTTATTCAAACAGATTTACATCATAACATCTACATAAGATAGTCAATTTCAAAGGCAAATGTTTGAACTCTGTGACCATATAGGCCGCTAATAGTATGCTAACTTTAGATAACAATTGGTTATTAATTTTTTAAAGATATAGCAGCATAACAGATTTCCGTGCATTTCTTGCAATTTCCTGCTATGATAACGATGATAATATTATACAGTATGTGCTTGAAAGTCAATTTTTTGAAAGATTTAATTCAAATAGATTTTCGAAATATTAAGATTATTTGAAATAATCTGTCATTAAAAATGTGTTCTTTGCGCAAACTTTTGCTTTCTAGGAGTTTTCTACGATGTCAAAAAGCTATTGATATATTAAAATCTACATAAGAACTGGTAAGCGAATAAAAACTAATGTTGTTTCAGTTCCTAAAAAATTTCAGTTTCAGTTATGTAAAAAATTTAGTTTTGGTTCCAGTTCTGAGAAGTGAAACACACTATAGTTGTTTTAGTTTGAACTGAGGCGCAGGCAATAATAACACTTGTAAATGTAATTGTCGTCCTTTTTTATTGCAAATTAACAGTTATACAGTAGTATAGTTGACTAAATCCAATGAGTCTCAATTTTGTGCAATTTTTTAGAGATACAGTCATAATTTGAGAGCTCTATAATTTATAACAGTAAATATAAGTGTATTAGATTGCACGCAAAATCAATGAATCATTATTTATTAGGATTCTAATTACTGGTATTATAAAAAGATTATTAATAATTGAGTGCAATTTGCCCTTTTCCCCTACGCTGCTCAATTTCTGTTTCAGTTTCTTAAAAATTTGAATTTCACTTCCAAAAACTGAAACAACTTTAATAAAAACTTAAAAAGTTTTTCTTTATGATATATACTGCACTGTATAATAGTATTTAAAGCATTTGTGCGGTTACTCCCAGATTTATATTGCTATTTTATATGCTTTGAAGTTTTCAGTTTAAGAAAGATATATAACTTCAATGCACTCAAATGATAGCTTTTATATGTGTTCCACTATCCCTTTGGTTATATAACTTCGAATTTTTATCATTTATATTGAATAAATAGTTATTTTCTAAGAATAGATCAGAATTTGTTTTCTTTACAAATCCTACTTTTAACTTATGCTCCATTTGAACTCCAAATTAGTAACCTATTCAAATGAATACACATTCAAATTTACAGATTAAACATTTTAAGGACTATTGAAATATTTGAAATTAGAAGAATATATTCAAGTTCACGCCTCGTTTCTATTATATTGAATAATAAGGACTAGGCTTTAATTTCGAAATAAAGATATACTGTTGTAATTCATTCTCTGAACATCTAATAGGAAAGCATCAAACAATACAGATAACAGCACTAACAGACTCGAGGCTCAGGTTCGGAATTTTCGAGTGTATGCTCTTCATTATTTATCAGACATTATATACATTTTTTACAGTAAGGTTTCAGTTTTGTAAATCACAGATTTTAATGAAATCCAATAAAATGATTTACTAATAAAATTATGTTTTTTAATGATAAATTTTTTTTGCAATCGTCGAGGTTTAGAATTTTTATCCAGTATTACTGTTAATAATAATGATATTTCTTTATAATGGGATTCAAATGTAGAAATTCTGAATTAGGTGCCCTACCTTTATGTATGATACATCATTGGATTCAGTTCTTCGAGCTGAGCATTTTGATGCTATACTCAACCATATCGAACATTCATAACCTGATCACTACAGATAACATTTTTCATTGTGTTAACATTATATCCGAAATAATGATATATATCAGCGTTTCCCAAACTCCATTTGGCGGAGCACTGGTGCTCCATTGAACAGGTTCAGGTGCTCTACGAGAAGATTTATAACAAAATTCCGCAAATTTTTCAATTTTAGATTTGATATAAAATCGAATGAAAAGCTTAATATATTAGACACTATACTAACAGATATCAATATACAGAGTACTAACACATTAGACTGTAATGCATGCATTCTATACTTCGCACTAGTGATAGAAAGGTTACTTTCACTTTCGCGACAGTAAAAATCGGAAAATACTCCGAAATGAAATGAAAGTGAAAGTCAAAAATTGAAAAATTAGTGAAAGTGAAATGAAAGTAAAAGTTGAAAATCGCAAATTTTCTATCACTACTTCGCACTAATTATTTGGAATACTATACTAAAACTTTGGTGCTCACAAATTTTTTTATATATACCAGAAGTGCTCTCCAACACAAAAATATTTGGGAAACGCTGATATATATGACTATTAAGATACTGTACTGTAGATAGAGGTACTATATATAGGTATCTACAGTAGTCAGCTTTGCGATGTCCGATATGGTCAAGTATAGCATAAAGGTAGGGCACCGAATTCAAATTTTCTACATTGAAACCCATTATAAAGAAATATGATTATTGCGAACAGTATGCTGTATAAAAATTCTAAACCTCGACGATTGCAAAAAAGTTTATCATTAAAAATGATCATCTTATGCGAATTTGATTAAAATCTGTGATTTACAAAAGTGAAACCTTACTTTGTTAGATAGAAAACTTTCTATCGATCGTTTTTAGATATCTATAGAAAACTAATTCCCACTTAATTAATAATAGAAGTGAATTTATAATTTATTATCGATCAACAACATTAGGGACTATTGCTCTCAATTTGTTTTGATGTCTTAATTTGATTCATAACATTCTGAATGCCAGTAATATATTTCAATACAAAATAAATTCTTTATTAATGAACTTAATGCGTATTACGTTCGTTATTACATCCAACGTCAATACATCAGAACGTCTTTACATCCAAACGCCTTAAATCAGTAGTGGGTGTGAGCTCGAGCACATCATCAAATATATAGAAACTAATTAATACGAATTGATCGAAATAGATTTGAGACTAGATTTTTTGAGTAATTATCAATAAAATAAAATTTTAATCAAAACTGTAATCAAAGGAGGACCAAGGTATCAATTTTCACAAAACCAAACTTATTATATGGACATTAAGGTAATCTTTTTGACTTTCAAATTGTTTGGATGTAAAGACATTTGTACTGCTGAACATAATTAACTTCTGGACCTTTCGGATCAGGACTTCAGGTCCAGACTCAGGTCCGGGTCCGAGGTCCGTAGGGTTCAGAACCTCGAGGTCCAGATCCGGGTTCGAGATCCAAGGTCCGAGATGAGGGTCTAAGGTCCGTAGGGTTCAGAATCTCGAGATTTGAGCCGAGGTTCTAGGTTTAATAGAGGTTCGAGGTCCAGGTTTGTAACGGAGGTCTGAGTCTGAGGTCCGTGCACGGACCTCTAGGACCCGGATCTGCTCAGCAGTAGACATTTGTATGTAATGACGTGGAACCAACTTAATGTCAATACTAATAAGATTTTAAATTTCATAAAGAGATCATTAAAAAAAAATTTCTCCTTTTCCGAAAAGGAATATTTTCGCGGAAAATTTGAACTCAAACTCAAATTACTAAATAACATTTACTTATATAGTAAAATTAAAATGTTTATGGCATAAAATTTAAATAATTTATAATTTTAATTAAAAACAAATTAAGAAATACTTAACTGAAATTATTTTAATGGTTCCATTTAAATCAAATACTGAATGAGTTTAACTCTTTTTGTACTGTTATCAATTAAAATAAATTTAGTGTATTTAAAGCTTTAATAAACATATTTTATTTTCAAGATTAAAGTTAAATATAGACGAAACCGTATTATGTATTCAACGTGAAAGTCTTGATTTCATAAGCTTAATCGAATTTCCTTAGCATTTAGACTGATTATGCGTTTATATATAATAATGTGTGTCCTCACTTCTATTTTGCGATCTCTTTGAAACGCTTTGAGAGACTATTACAATACTGAGATTTACAATTATAATATTGAGAGACTGTAATAATAGTAATACAGAGTATATCTAATAAAAGAATATTAGCTGTCAACTTTCTTAGATCATTTATTTAACTTATTCTAACTTTAATTTCATAGACAAATCTCTGAATATAGATTAAAATATTATTTAAAAGAATTACTTTTATTATGGCTCTCATTTTTGCATATTTTCGTTTTCTTTTTTGCTGTTATAATGCAATTAATTTTTTAGATAGAATTCTATTTTTCGTTTTTATTTTGTTTGTAGAATATATTGATTTATTCAATTCTATTAATAATATTCAACTTCAAACCAAAATCTTAAAACAACAGTACTTATGAACAAAAAAATATAAAATTATTACTAAAATATGTACTTATCTATGATTTTCGTTCATAAATAGTCTGCAACTTTTTATAAATTTTTAGAAAATTTATATAAAATATTTCTCCTGTTTCTCAATTTTCTTTTTTCAGTACTATTCGTAAAACTTTAGATCTAAAAGATAGCCAAAGTAAAGTCCAGAGGTGGGTAGAAGAGGAAGCACAGATCTAAAAACTTAAGGCTATTAGACTTTAATATAAAACTGTAAAACTAAATGTTTTCATTTTTCATCTTTAAAAAATTGAAAAATTTGTTAAATGAATGTTTATTTACACTTAAATTGATTAAAAATTTAATTTAAGATATAATGAGTTGTGATTTTCATAGATTTTTCGATAAGTTTGTAACCAATTATTGGTCGGAATCGAATATATTTCTAACAGTTCTCGCGTTTTCATGGAGTGGTTTCATTTGAGACTTACATTAATAACA
>JAQGCH010002642.1:0-12202 GCA_034699485.1 Nanhermannia elegantula
AAGGATAAGCTCGTCTATAGCCTGATATCATGTTCAGAGACCTCTACTTTCTATCGCTCTCTTTATAGAAGTTCTCAATAAATGAAAACAAGAGTTTATAATTAATTAAAAACACTTTTAATTTAGTTATAATTATAAACAAACTGTTTAATTTGAATGGATTTAAGATTTGAAAACAAAAATAGTTTTATTTGTATTAATATTTAAATTGATATAAAATTTGATTCAATTATCAATATATGAATGAATGCATTAATTAATTGATTATTTAATAAATCATAAAATCATTTGACAGTAATTTAAAACATTTAAAAGACATTGAAAGAAATCGAGCGAAATGTCATTGACTGATGAGTGCAATGGTGTGGTGTACAACAGATCGAGCGCTTGTACTGAACCAGAAGAAGACGATGTTTGGGACGACAGAGCGCTCATCAATGCCTACGACAGAGCCGTTCGTAAAGTAAACGAAAGGATTGCAGATAAATGCGATTCTAATCAAAGAACTAATAATACAAATAATAATAATGACTGGCATTTGGGTCAATACTGTCGTACTGTCTATAGTGAAGACGGCATTGAATATGAATCACAAATCATCTCAATTGACACACAAAACAACACATGTTTTGTCAAATATGTCGGTTATGGTAATGAAGAACAAAAGTCATTAAGCGATTTGAAGCCATCGTTAGGCAAAAGAACGCGTCAGATGCAATCAAAACTCTTTCAAAAACAAGATATTAATAATAGTAATAATTGTGAGTCTGATCACGATTTCAACTCTTTTACTAATAATAAAACTACGAATCAATTCAAACAAAACAAAGCCTCAACTTCTTCATCGTTTATGCCGTCGAGCACTACAACTGATCCAAAGCCTTCATCTCAACCAATAGTTCCGCCACCGCTTCCGTTCGCACAAGACTTTCATATGCCTGATGATGACGAAAGTTTGGCTTCAATGTTGATGTCGTGGTATATGAGTGGATATCATACTGGATATTACAGGGCTTTAAAGCAATTCAAACTTAACTGTAAATGTAATAAATAGTCTTTTTTTTATTTTGTATTCAATAAAAATTACAAATTTATTGCTTCAAAGCAATGATGCGTTCAGTTAATTGCAAATAAATGTCAACTCTTTCATGAATAACACATTTTAAGCGACAGTTTTTCAAAATACTATTTAACAGTTTTAAAAACAAAAGCAATCATTTCCTCCAAAAAAACATTAAATTTTGTTTTAAACTGATTATCAAACGAAACAATTTGTGAATTAATTAATAAGTGAAACCAATGACATCTCATTTAGTTTTGGAGGTCTCACCAGTCTTTTGCTTGTCTTCAGCTTTTTTCTGCTTAACTCTCATCAGTTCTGCGTCTCTATTGGTTACAAATGAATTAAATAATAATTAGATTAAATGCATATAAAATGAAAAATAAAGTTCTATATAATGCACAGTCTATTGAGTGTATTGTCTCAAACAGTGAGTCTCATGAGTGGAGCACAACCTGTGACGCCTTTCTTCGAGAGACATCCCTTTATTACCATCTTTGTCATCCGCTGCCTTCTTTTTCTGGGTTTCGCTTTGTTTCTTCATATTCTTCTGTCGCGCGAGTTCTCTCTGATTACCACCTTTTGAGACAAACACATAAATGAATATTTATTTGATATATAAATAAATAATAACTTAAGACAATTTTGAATGTATTTGTGATACTTAAAAAGAAACGTAATATAAGGCATAATAAATAACACGTAACACATAATACTGTATTAAATCACTTTAAACAAAGCCTAAAACCAATAATACTATAAATATATTAAAAATGCATCTAATTTTGTATTAAATGAACCATTCATTCAAATGTAAACCAAAGGCTAACTTACGTGTCATTTCTCTTAATTGGCTTCTAATCAATCAAACTATAATTTAAATAATAATATATACGAAGATTTTTATTATAAATTGTATTTTCAAGTCTGCAGGAGTAATATATTAGATAAAAATGACGACAAACTTAATATTCAATAATATTATGGTTTGTATGGGTTTGTATGCAATGTTATCAGAAACAAATCATCAATAGTTGAAACCAATTATAACATTTGAAGTCACGTGAGCTCAATGTTAGCGCTTTTCAAATTTGAGAAAAAATAGGCTATAAGTCGATGTGAATGCGACCTATTGTTGAAAGAGACGCTGATTCTGTCTAAATTGAGTGCAGGAATACTGTACTGTACGTCTGTATAATAAATCTAATAAATAATTTGAAACTATAACAAAATTAATTTATTTAAATTTTATCGCATTATTTGGTAACTCATTAGAATAGAGTCATTACTTTGTTTTTGCACAAAAATATCAAATATTAATTACAGTACTGTATGTTTAGATTGAGTTCAATTAAATAATTATAACCAAAAGCTAAATATTATAAATTACAAATATTTATTAATAGGTTCGCCCAATATTTGCTCCAAATCGCTGACAACAGTCTTAACTAAATTTTCGATATCATTAGAATCGTCTTCACTTAATTCAGAAATGAAAGGAATTGCTTCAGGAATTAAAGGAAGATATTCTTCACCAGAAACCAGAATCAAACGGTGCAACATTCGAAGTGCACCAAAACGTACCTAAACATTAACAATAATTTTGATAGAGTTTTATTAATCTGAGAAAAAATTATAACATTAGACATACTTCGCTTGAAATTTCTCGAGTTTTAAGTAAAATATGATAATTAAAGTCCTTAATAACTGTGTCGTCTTTATTGTTTTGAATTAAGTATTGCGTACATAAACACAATAACTCCAGTCTTTCATTGTATTCTTCTTTAGTGCCTAAAGTATTGCTCAACTGAAACAAAACATACATTTAAATAAAAGTTTAAATCAATGAATTCAAATAATTCAGACCTGATTTATGATAGGTTTGGACAAAGTCTGCATTCGCTCCTTTGTTAAGAACCCGCCGTTTAAGTCATACAAAAAGCATTTCGAAAGTGTGCCTAAAATAGAACAAATCAAAAGATGTCCTGTTTTGTGATCGAGTTCAGTGTCCGACTGATTGTCCGAATGAAATAGTGTTAACATTTGTGAACAATTAGCAATTGATGGTGCGATAAAAATACAGAATAAACTTTTCAGCTTATCGGATAAAAATTGCGATAATTTATAAAAAGATATCATTCTTTGATAAAGTTTTCCGTTCTTTTCTCTAATGGCCCAGTCGTACAACTATTAGGAATAAAAATTTAAGTGATATATCAAAATATTTTCAAAATCTATTAAAAGCAGACCTTATAAAAGAGAGGACGAAATGTTATTTCATTCAATTTAGGAATGAATACAGAAAACGCTTCATCGCACGAATTCTCTGATTTTTCGATATCACTCAAACTGTAGTTATTCTGATTCAAATTTCTAAAGTCTAACGCTTTGAGCATAAGATTTTTGAAAGGTTTCAAAACAGAATTCACATCATTTTTGTGCGTGTGCTCTAAAGAAAGCTTCAGTAATGCCATTAATTCACACAAAGCGTCCTATTTTGAAGATTAACAAATTTGAGATTTAAACTTAAGATCAGGTTAAACACAAACAAATATTATTATCTTACTTGAGATATCTTAGAGACCTCTGCATAACAAGAATCGAGAGAAGATATTAGAACACGTTTTGGAATCATTTTAGCAAAATTAGTCCAAATAGTCTTTAATCTAGTTTTTAAACTTGGGATTTGTGAACAATTATCACAAGCAGTCAATAACTGAAATCATAAATTATATATTAATAAAAATAAACAGTAGATAAGCACAATATTTCTGCGAACAAACCTTTATAATGATTTCGTTTAAAAACGGGTTCAAAAACCGAGCAAAATGTTGAGAAATTTTAGATATAGATGTTATGCTTGAAATAGCAATTACTTCATCGCTGAAAAAATTTAAAATAAATTTAAGTCATTTCTATAGATATATTAATTTATAACTTAAGAAAATAAGAAATCAGTAAAACAGTTCATCAGATCAGATCAGGTGACGAAAAATTTATTCATCATTTATTTGATGTGAAAGACTAATCGTTAATAGAAATTACCTTATATTGAAATTTTTCAAAATTATGGGCACTATAGAAGGTAATAACGGAATCGATTTATTTCCTAATGATATAACCAACTGTGTTAAGCAGAGAATACACGACGCCTTATAATTAACAGAAATTTCAGTTTTCATTCCATTAATTAATAAAATTAGTTCTGATATTATTTGTTGCAAAAACTTTTCACTCTTTTCGATGTCAGTAATATGTCTGGACAATAATTTCAAAGTAATCATTGATAACTGAGCGTTATATATGTGCTGATCATCCATTTGATTGATTTGATCACAAGTAGGAACCATTCGAAGCAAACTTTTCAGCAAATTATTCAACAGTTTTGTCTTTGAAAGCAATTAAAAATAAATTTATTAAATCTGTTACTCAAATAAAAGTACATTTTAACTTACGCTCAGAGTTTCGCTCGAGATCTGAGACAACTTTTCATTTAGTAATTCCAAAGCTTTTCTTTGAATGAGATGCGAATCATTTTGCAACAAATCGAGAACAACGGCAATCAATTGTTGATTAGGGAGAAGAGAATTAAACTAAAGAAAATGCATTAAATTAATTGAATCCATAAATGAAATTAATTTGAAAGAAACTCATGGTTACAAACCTTCGTCAAAATTTGGTACAAAAGATTGCGAATAAGTCTGCGGTTATTGTTTGAATCCTTAACAAAGGAGTCATTTTCTAAAGACGTATACTTAACGATCAGCGAAATTAAAGAATGAAGAAATGATAAAATGTGATCACTTATAGAATTCCATTCGCTATTAGTTGTAATCTCAATGAATTCTTGAGATGAAACTACTTGTAGAATAACTTGAGTCATAGTGAGAGCCATTAATTTCCGATCACTATCAGACATACTGAGCCTTTTTCGTGACAAATCTCTTCTTTCAATAGTCAAATCTGAAGTCAATATTTGCATTAAATGTTTGAGTGAATCGATTTGGACACTGATATCACACTGTGAGGTGAGAGCAACTGTTAAACTGAAAAAGGGTTGCTTTTCATGTTTAGATTTGTTAAAAGTTTTTTCAACGAATTTCATTAAAATAACAAATAAGTGATCCTTTTCTCCCAACATATTCAGCAACTTTTTAAATATGTATAACCGTCGATGTGCAGGAATATCAGGCAATGAATCAACAAAGACATTAATAACAGCATCCTTTGTGTCTTTAACGTCATCCAACAAAATCGGAACAATAGCTTCCATTGTGTCCATTACTACCTGAATAGTGTACTGATCGTCACAATGAAGTAAATTTGTGCCAATGAAAGTAAAAATGGTTATCACATAATCTAACACTTCTTTTTTGAAATTATGTGCGATACTACTTATCAGAATGAGAGCTATTTTTTGTGTTTCTCTTTGTTGGGGTTCACGTAAACATTCAATAATGGATTCAATTTGAATATCAGTTGTGTTAGCGTTACTGTCTTTCATACAATTTATTAGTGAAGACAATAAGAGTTGACGCAAATATTCTAAAGAACTTTTAGAATCCATAATAAAAGTGAATTTCAAATATTCGAATAAAGATTTAACCAAAATTGACACTTCATTGAGATTCTTCTTTGTTTGAATCATCTCTAACGAAATGATAAACATTTTCCATTCAGTGCTTTCCACTGAAAATTCTGTTTGACTGTTAGTTCGCGTCCGTTTTGATGCTTGCGAAGAATCGATTATACCATTAATTGGTATCAAATATTTTAATAAACTCGAAACCAAATTTCCATCAAATAAAAGTTTCTTAAGCTTTTTCTGAGCAACTTTATTATTATGGTTTACAATCATTTCTAAAAGTTGTCTCAATAGAAGAATCTTTGCTTCTTTGCAAGACAACGAGTCAAATAGCTCTTTATTAATCAAATTCAACGACATTTCTTCTGTTTGTTTAGATTTAAGTGATTTAATAAAAAATGCAAAAATAATGTCCGTTTTAGAAACAACTTCTTGAAAAATATCAGTTTTCAAATAAAATGATATCAAAGATTCAACAATTTTCGATTGTGAAACATTTAAAGGCTCAATATCTAGATATGATTTCATTGTATTTAATATTTCTGAAACTGTTTGATTATCACATTTGTTCAAAAGTAGAACAATAGCTGATTTCATATGATAGGGAGTCTCTTCTTCTTTAATAATTTTAAGCCATTCTCTCTTAATTGAATCAGATTTTGCTTTTGTTGACTTAAGATTATCATTAGATCGAATCCAATTAGCAATAGAGTAACTGATTTGGTTTTCATCATTCTTTATGAACTCACAATTTTCTAAACAATACTCCAGTAGCTTATCATTTGTCTGTTTACATAAATGTTTTAATAAGATTACAGCCATTTCACGAGAACTACTGCACGAAGAATGCATTGAAATGAGTAATGACAAAACTGTTATCTTATTTGCCGACCGTTTAGTTTTTCTTAAATTAGAAAACACAGCGAGAGAACGAGTTTGTAATAATGGGTTCTCACTGTTTGTCCAAAAAGGAGCAAAAAAATCATATCCTATTTCATTAAAAACATTTTTGACAAATTTTATTAGAATTTCACGAAAAGCTGAAGACTTTTTCTTGTGATCGTCATAACAGTTGTTGAATAAAAGAGTGAATAATTTGTAGAAATAATAATCATTTGAGACCAACTCTTTGTGCCAAAACCAGACTGAAGAATGAGATATTAAGTTGACTGAAGAACTCATTGAATCAATTAATGAATTAACTATAAAAAGAATGTTCGATAAACTTATTCTATTTCTTTTTAAATTTTTGAGACAGTTATACAAAAATTGATTGTAGTCATCGAAAGAAGATGTAGGTTTCGATATCTTAGCGCTTTTCATCATTATTTCTAAAAGAATGACAATCATATTACCACTTCTTTGTTTCGTCATTTCTTCTTTCGACATCGAATGTATTTTTTCTAGAATTAGTAGACTTAAGACACAAGATTTCAATTGAAACAAGTTTTCATTTGTTTGAACAAAATAATTGTCCGAAATTAAGTCTTGATTTTTAAGATAATAATTAGCGATTTCATTACAAATGATTGTTACGAGAGAAACAGCATTACGTGAACTGTCTCTGATTTCAATGAGTGGTTTACATTTAGGCCATAAACCGGTTAAAATTTGTGAAGTTTGAGCACTTTTCGAGTCCAAAATGATTGACAGTGTATCGAAGTCGGAATCATTTAATGGTAATAAATACGGATAAATGAAAGATAAAAGCGTTTCTTTGTTAGCACAAGGAATACAACAATAAGTGGCTAATATTGAGTTCTTAAGCTGATACCAATAAGTCGAGTCTTCATTATCTGAATTTTCTTCTTTCATATGACTTGAACTCAATAAGTTTTGACAAATTTCAGTCATCTCTTTCTCATTGAATATATCAAACATTTTTTGCTTTAACCCGAAGATTGAAATTAAAATCTGAGGCTTTTTATGCTTAAAGATGTCATTTAAAGTACTCTTTATGGTAGAAATGATTGAATCATCTTTTTGAATGAGCAAAATGTCAAAATTCTCAATCAAGTGATTGATTGCTTCCTTTTGCACCGATTCGTTGGAATGATTTAAACCAATAAGAAGTGGAACCTCAGTGTTCTTGACCATTGAATATTTAAATGTTACCAAAAGTGGTGCAATTAAAGCAATGGAATCAAGTTTTGATAGCGATTCGTCGAACCAAACAGGATATCGCCTTTCGATGATAGAAACTATTTTAGAGTACGTGTCAACCGGTAATGGAGTACTCTTTTCTTTTAGAACTATTGAAATTGTTTGAATGCATGTCTCAACTGTTAAGGGACTCAGATTTAATGAGTTTAAAAGATTCATCAACTTTTTATTCATGTCATCGGCAGCACAATACTTGATAAGACTTCTTAAAACGCATGCAATCAAGTTATCGATGTTGTGCTTCGAATATGTATTAATAAGTGCTTTCTCTTCAATACATTCGATTAAATTTTGTGGCAAAATATCTAAATGTTGTGAACCATCCATTATGGAGAGCATTATAAAGGTTTCCTCACTTAATGAGATGTCTGACTTTCTGGTGATTGAATTCAACAATTTTTTAATAACTTTTTTCTCTAACATAACTCGAGTACATAAATAGGAAATTATGCAAAAACAGGCTTTTCTGAAAGAATCGTTTTTAGATTTGATTCCTTTAATAATATAACCGATAATTATTGAAATAATGGCTTCGCTTGTATTTCTTTGGATCACATTAATCAAAGTCGAAACGAAAAATTGTGCAAAACTATTAACTTTTGGCTCAATTTTAAGTGATTTAATCATATGTTCGCAGATAAAGCGCAAAAATCCTGTGTCAGAAATGCAATGAGTTATTAAAGAAGTTTTTGGAAGAGGAGATCCGGATATCTGTATAGACTTTAACCAAACCCAATGATTGGTTTCATCTTTAATGATAGGACACGTCTGAATCAAACGCGCAAAAAGTCTGGTTTCGTGATATGGCATAACGCATGCGATCAAAGCCGAGGCATTGTATTCATTGGCTTTATAGCGATATATCAACCATTCAATAGTCTTATGCGTACAGTTCAGCAAAAAATAATTGGAAACAACACTAAAGAGAAACGACTCGATTTCTGAGTCCAAGTCTGCGTTTGCTTCAGCACTTTGTAGGGCTCTGTCTAATGACTTACTTGACTCACAAAACAAGGTGTGAGTGAATCGCTCTATATTTGACTCAATCTCTATGAGCGACTGCAGGCCAGAGACGGCGATCGCGTAATGCATGTCATTGTCTATTGAATTCGCTTCACGAAAGTCGTACAAAAAGGAAACGCTTCCCTTTCGCACCTTTTGCACTGAAGTTTGCGGGACTTTCAGTCTTTCCAATTGTCGCGAAAGTGATGTTTGAGAAGACATTTTCGTTCAGTACTATTCTTCTTCAAAATATGGAATCGATTCACAAAAATAAATACACTTTAACTCAATTAAATCAAAACAACAAATTATAACAGCATTTAAAAGATTTTTATTAAAAGGATTTCACGTTTATATTAAAACACGTGTTTTGAAAATAGTTTTTTGGCATAAATTACGTCAAAAGGGATTACAATTAAATATTTATTTAACTTTAACACTAAGAATACAACAAAGGTCTTAATTATTGGTTTATTACCACATAATATGTGGATTTCTCTAAATGCTATACAAACGCCACCTTTAGAGACAATTATAACTATTTTTAAGATATAATATCTGTAATCAGAATATTCTTATAAAATGTTTTGTTTTTTGAATCTAAAAATTAATTTATTAATTATTAATAATTATTGCGTAAGAAATAGATTCAATAATTAATTTCTAACAAATATTTAATGGATCGCATGTGTGATGAGAGACACCTCTGACCTCTCACTGTGTTAATCAAAAATAATTAGTATTTGTTTTATGGCTTTTATGGATCGCTTTCATCCGTAAAAGCCATAAAACAAATACTAATTAATCAAAAATAATTATATTTAAGTAAATATTAATCAAATGGAAAACAACAATACGTACCACATCTCAGGCGTGGCCGCTATTATTTGTATTGCTTTCGGAATTCTGGTGAGTCTTGAGTTTGAATTGATTAAAAATAATGTTTATATAAATTACTAATTTATAACAAATAAATTACAGATTTTTATATTACTATTTATTTTCGCAAAACGACAAATAATGCGCTTCGCTCTCAAGTCTCCGAACGGACCGCATATACAGATAGGAAGAGACGCTCCAAAACATTTGAGACAAGAAATCGAGAGAAGACTTAATATTGTCAGAGATATTAAATATGAACCAAAATTATTAAATTGTTTTGATTCTACTTCTAATCAATGTAATCATTATTATATAGTTATTAACATTTACTTTGTATTAAACGTTTTGTTTTTCTTTTATCTTATTTGACAGCAAATGAAACCATTTATGAACACATTTATAGAATGAAAGCAATTGATTCGCTTTCAATACTTGAGTCGACTATAGTTGACTCGTGTGGTGATCACAATCGAAAGCGACCTCCGGGTCAAGACCTCAGATATTATCTCTTAAAATTAGTCAAAGATGACGGACCTCTCAGTAATTGTGAAACTAAACTAATAAATCAATTCGTTGACAGTTATAACAGTGCACGACATGAACCGTTTCCTATTTTCGGTTTAGAAGAATATAATTATTATATGACTTTATTAAACACTATACGTAATGGCATTATTACAAAGAGTTCGCCGTCAAACAGAACTTGTTCTTCAATTGCCAATAAAAGGAAAGACACGACCGCACAAATGGCTTTCAATGGCAAAACTCAAGTTTCTCTTCGACAAAATAAAGTGGATTTTGTCGACACTCAAGAAACTTCTGTTTAATAATTTATTGTTCTCAAGAAATAATTAATAATAAGTTATCGTTTAATTCTTTTATATTTGTAAATAAATAACTTTGAATCTGATATACAATTAATCGTTTGAACCCATTTAATATCCATTAAATTGTGTATTATATTCATTGTAGAAATAGCTATGAAATGTCGATTCACTTTCTATAAAATTCTGGACCAATTCTTTTATAAATATTTTTAAATTTAATAAATATCGAGATAATGAAGGTTTAAATTTATTTAAATTAAATTGTTTTTATAGCTTATACAGTATATTATAGCAATGGATAACTTATTTATTTGTCACACAATAGTTTGGTTGGAAAGCAAGTAAATAAAGTGCACAATAAATCGAAATTATATTTAAAATAATGGATAAATAAATGGATTAAAAGACGGATTGATTAATGAGCTGAACATTTAATGGACAATCGATAGAAAAAAACTTCAAAATTTTCTGAATTGTTTTTTAAACTTCTCGAAAATATAGTCATCTGAAGCTTTTTCTTTTCCTTGAAATTTGTTTTGATTTTGATCCGAACTTTTCGACTGTAGTTTAAGTATATGTTTGGGCTCATCTCCAATCACAACAACAGGTTCTTCGATATAAGTCTCAGGTTTTTGTTGTTGACCATCATTTCGGGATCGCTTCATGTTATTAAGATGTGGCGCATCTTCTTCTATATTGAATCTGTTGTGGTGTACAAAACAGACGGCGATATTGTTTGGCACAAAAGAAGACGAATTATTCGATACTTTATTCTTTTTCTTTTCCATTAATTTCATTTTTGCTTCTTCTGTGGCCTCAATATTTCTAATCCTCTCTTCAATACCTAATTCTACTTCAGGAATACCGTTAAGCATTTGATTTGAGAGCATTTCTTCGCTTTTCTTTACATTATTTCTAAGCAGATGTTCAGGCAATACACTGAACAGTACGTCTTCGTTAAGATCAGACGAATTCATTGCTAATTCATTCTTATTATTATTGTTATTATTATTATTACTATTAATTGAAGTTAAAGACTGTTTATTAGCGTTTGAGAGTTGAGAGGTTTTACGTTTAGAGAGTTCTTCTTCGATGTATTTCATGAGATCCGTGTCTTCATCTCTTCTGTTGGTCTCAACAGAGAAAGTGTTCCCTAAATCTAATTCATTGCTTAATGTCTTGGCATCTGAAAGACCTCCCATTTTATAATCGCTTTTATTATTATTTGAATTATTATTATTACAATTTTTAGCATTTGATTCATTAGAATACAAGTCAACGATATTTATGCCTCTATTCACTCGTTTCTTACTCTTCTGCAAATGTCTCAACTCATCCAATCGTTGCCACTCTTCACACGATTCTTCATTACCATCATTGCTATTGTCCTTATTATCATCTAATTCTTCTTCAAACTGACGCCTTCTTTGGCCCAAATGTTTCCTTTTCTTAAATTTAATTTTATCCTCAGTTTTGTCATTCATTTCGATTAATTTTACAAATTTTTTATAATTAATATTCAAATTTGAATAACTCTTAATAAATATGAGATCACTATTAAGTTGCAATTGAATTCGATTTAATATTATTATTATAATTGAAATTAAAATATCAACAAATGATTGTCTCATATGATATGCAGTTAATTACGTCGTATACAAATCAACATTTACTGCCCTTCCC
>JAQGCH010002643.1:0-12201 GCA_034699485.1 Nanhermannia elegantula
ATTCAATTTTTGTGTGCACACTATTTTAGATCAATGTTATTTTCAATATAAAAACTTCATTAAGGAATGAATCACTTGAATGTTACTCTTATTCATACTACTTATAAAAGGAATGAATTCACAAAAACATATATTCGATTCTTGTTTTCAGATTTAATAAATTTATCATTTTATAGTATTTATACATTAATTATGTTTAGAATAATTAAACTTGAGTTTTGATTAACATTAAGTAATACTTTTAATTATTGAATTTCTCAAATGTCATATCAATTCATTTAACAGAATCTAACTCAAGAATTTTAGATTATGGAAAAAATTCTTTAACAGATTAATATTCAAATTCTAGTTAATAATAAATGACTTCTAATTATTAATTAGTTATGTAATCCTAACTCATAATACTATTATTGTTATATTGTATAGGAATCAACTCTAAACATAAAGTTACGTAAGAATTACATTATTCTATCTCTAAAATGTTTTACTGTTGGATAGAATAGTGTAAACTGACGATAAGCTTAAAATTCTATTTAGAGTACTCGTACAATAGCTAACAGAATACCACGAACTTTGTTTGATATCGTACTTTAGGCCAATAACTCTGCCAACAAGTAATTACAAAAATTGTGAATTAAATAGCCTTCTCTTTAGTAATGTGTTTTTATAGTAATAGCAATGCGTTAGTCATTTAATCTGTAGAAGATCTGTATATCATAAGCAATGAACCTAATAATCATTGCGTGATATTCTGTTAGCTATTGTTCTGCTCAATTGTTTTGCCTCAACTTATTGGTAAAAGCCTTTCCCTATCAATTATCTTCTTATATATGCATCTTTACTACTGTAATATCAAATTAATCTTAGTATCCATTCATTTGAGAAATACTTTAAATAATATCAGAGTAATATAACTCATAATATATACACTAATATAATACGAAACACTAAAGAAATTTAAAGTTGATTATATCAGGTTTTTATTCAAATGATCTGCAATACAGTCAAACAAAAAATTTGTGTTAATGTACCCTAAATTCTCACAGATAAGTCGCACCACTAAAATATGTCCAAAATTTCAAAATCTAACTTAGTTAACAGATAAGTCGCACCTCACGTATAAGTCGCACCTCACGTATAAGTCGCACAATGTTTACTTTTATTTATTTATAAGCATTTGCTATCAATAGCATAGATTTTTTGTATATAACTTGTGATTAATAATTAACTTTGTCAAATTTTGAAATACTAAATACCCATAATTCATAATCAACTGATGCACTGCATTCGTGATATTTAAATAATAACAATTCTTTAAGAGACGTTTCCTAATGGAATTGTTATAAAAGTGAATTATAAACGATAAATAAATCAGCAAATGTTAAACGAGGTGTTAGATGAGGTCTGGAGAAGAAAAAATGAATTATTCTCAATTAGCTGATGAAGAACTTGATGGATTTTATTAAATATTTTATGAAATAAACTAATAAATAATTTGAATTTTCATTTTAAATTTCAATAAAATTTTTGAATTTGGTTTTCATCGTATAAGTCGCACTCAATATTTTTTGAGAATTTCACTTTTTTGCAGATAAGCGACTTATCTGTGAGAATTTAAGGTATCTGTAAACCAAACTTACATAAGTGATGGCTTCAATACAAACGAAAATTAGGAAATCAATATTCTTAAGAATAGAAAGGGTATTGCAGTAAAGTTTGAGACAATACCTATTATACTGATATAACAATTAAGCTTTATTGAAGAGTTTTATTTAAGTTAATTGAATTACAAAAGAGAGTATTATACATAGAATTATCTGCAAAATGGACCAAATTATTCCCCATAAAGATTTTAAATGCTATTCAATTTGTAATTGTATTATTACTGTAAATGTTGTATTGAAATAAGTATTTATTTGTGATTTATGTTTCAAATATATTAATATCCTTGAATTGATTGTTTATTTAAAAGTTATGTTTATTTAATTAGAAGTGATTTTTTGAACGAGTTATTGAATTATTATAAAAATATTATAAAATGTTATATAAAAATTATAAAAATTATTTCATTAAATGATTTAATTGAAAGAATAAATACTATAAATTGCATAAAATTTAAGATTTCTTTTCCTAAATCAATAATTTATGAAATTTGGTCGAAACAGAAGATATTTAAAGAGTTATTAACTAGTGATTAGCAGGCTCGGACATTTTTTCAGGCTCGAGACTCGGGTTCAGGCTCGCAAAAGTTTTGAGGCTCACAATTTGAACCAGGCTCGAGCCTACTGAGCCTAAAAAAATTGTTAAAAAGACTGTGGAAAAATAGGTATTGAAGTCGTATAAAAATAGCAAAACAGACTCTAAAAACACTACTGAAACTTTAATGTGCTCGGAATCTATGCTTAAATCCTTTAATTCTGAATAATTAACTCATTTAATATCTGAATAAACTTTATTTATTTCAATTGAATAAAATATAATATTTCTACACATTAATTTACTAAAGCCTCTTTTAGGCTCAAGGAACAGGCTCAGGCTCGATGGTTTTAAGCTCGAGCCTAGGCTCAGGCTCGCCACTGAGCCTGAAAAACTCGAGCCTTGCTCATCGCTACTATTAACTAAAGTTTTTCAATCAAAATGATCTCAAAAGAATCTTTACAACAATCATTCTTTAAATAAGAGAGTAGGGATAGTTCGTGGTGCAGAACTCATGATCGAAGAAGGATTGTGAGTTTAGAATACCGGACACTGCACTTCTTTGACAGTGAAGTCCAAACATAAGCAAGGGTAGTATGCAGGTATTAGGACCCCTGGAGCTTCAAAATTTTGGATACCTTGCTTAAGTCTGGTGATGTGCCACATGTCCCTTCATTCCAAGCAAATAGGCCGTAGCATTAGCCCAAAGAGGACAAGGGATAAAAATTGTAAAAATCAGGCTCAAATTCTGGGCAATTGTATAAATAGAGAATCTGAAACGTCTTAGTCACTGATGATTCAGATCCAAAATCAATCCAATCCAAAAACAAATCAAGTCGAACACTATTGTAACGGAATATTATGAAGAACAAGAAAATAAGTTTAACAACGAATCGATAATTAAACAGCAATGACAACAATTGCAGGCCAACAAAAAAAAAGAAACTTTTAATCGAAATTATTCATAACAGAAACTCATCAAAAGGTTTGGACCCATTCTAATAAAATACAATTTTTCATCATTAGTGATGAATCACCAGAAACAGCAACAAATACCACAGTTTCACAGTTAGGACTTAAATATGAGATAATAAAGAAAGGCTATTGTGATGAATCTCTTAATACAGACCACGCCTGGAAAGAAGTAGAGTTATGGCACACAAAAAGACAAATTGGAAACGTATATAGAATGGCGTGAAGTTAACTTAGATCTATTCGCAGTTATTATTAATTCAATTGCATATATGTTGCAAAATATTGTTAATAAATTTCATGTTAATATTCATACTTAAATCCAATTTAATATAATAGACATTTTATTTATCTTCATTTATCTCAAAGTATAAATATATAAAGAATTTATATCTATTAATAATAAAGTTGTATTTCATAAAAAATGATATCTATTTTCTTTGTTATGCAAAACTATTTTGTCAATTGATTGGTAGAAAATATTTTTGAATCAATTTTTAGATATTTAATAATATAAGTATTCATTAAATTGTTTTTTATTCAATGTGTAAATTGACGACAATTGAGAATTTAAAATCCAAAAGTTGGACATAAATATCTGTAATGTCAAAGACATATTTGACCATCAAAAACATCCAGAACTAAATTTGTAATTTTAACTTTAACTTTATGCTAAGTGCTTGAAACTTAAAATAAGGAACCTATGATGTAAAATTGATATAGCCCTTACAGCTTTCATACTTTAACTTTATTGCTTTTTCTAGCACTCAATGGAATGCAAAAATTTATTTATTTCAAAAATTATAACTATTTGATAGCTTTGAATCTAAACTAATCTAAAATGCTATGCATCTAATAATTTTCTTCGATATTGTTATTATTGTTATTATTGTTATTGTACGAAAAATTTGCAGAAACCCTAATATTTTTGAAGCCGTCGACATCACTCAACTCGCGAGACGAAAATTTTGCAGTTATTGTTCGATCTCCAGAAGTCTTAGGAATGACAACAAATGAAGCTCTGGCTTCTGCGTCGGGAAATACTGGTCTGTAATTCACAAATTTAATATTTATTTGATTAATGAATTTATTTATTAGATAACTAGACCTTTTCAATGGTAAGCTCAGTCTATTTGTATAATCTGGTCCTTCGATTGTGAATATCCCTATTTAATGGCAGAGAATCATTCATTTAATCAAATATTGGCAAAAATGAAAACTTTTAAACCTTTAGTGAGAGATTTGGGCAGAGGGTTAACAAAATAGACATGACATGTGAATTGTCTGCCTTGGATTATATCTCCTTCGGTTTGTATTATAATATCAGGCATTCTTAATCTGAAGTCATCCATTGCATAGTACTGTAATTCATTTAATTATCAAATAATTCAATGTTTTTCAGATCAAATGCTTTGAAACCTGAAAATCTGTTTCCACCACAGTTGCCATTACAGTGATATTGAAAATGCTTTGATCTGCGAGATGTTTCTCATACTCATCATATGTGACTAAAACTGCGATTTCTTCATCTATTTTTTAAAGACAAATATGTGAGCGAAGGAACGCAAAAAGTACAACCATTAGAGTTAAATTATACCTGTTTTGGGTCCAACTTTGATATCTCTTCTGTCTTTTTTCACAACTGATTTTGTTACCCCAGTATATAATGTAGTTCTGACTGCGATAATGCTGTTAATGGTGTAAACGTTATTACTTTTGTTACTCATCCTGAGTCTTACCTTAATAGTAAAAAAAATGAAATTGAGTTAGTTATAAATGTTGTTGAGTTGAAACATACGGTAAAAGAGCTTCCGATAATAACATCGTCTAAAAGTAAAAACTCAAATTTGATGTCTCCGAATTTTTCATTCAGATAATAACGTGAATATTGACTTTTTGCCATTCTTAAGGCTTTAATCATTGATTCTCTTTCTTCTAAACTTCTTTCTGTGTGTTTATAACTATCAGTGATGTCTACGCGAGTGTTACGTAAAATTGCTTTTGTCGACATATTTAAACCAATACTAATTAGGAAAATAAATCATCAAATGTTAATATTATATGATTTAAACATGACTTAGGTCGCATACGCTGTGCTCGTTTGAGATATAAGTTTAACGGGTTGTTTGGGTCCTTTGTAAAGCCAATAAACTTCGTCTGCATTAACTTCTGCGTAAACAAACTTTCCGTCATAATGTCTGTTCACTTCTCCGTGTTTTACAGCTTCAACACTTGTAGGCCCACATCTGTAAAGACCATCTGAAGTTTCTTGAGGTGTTGCGTCTGTTCGTTCAACATTTTTAATATTATTCAAATGATTTAATAAATAAATTCATTTTTAAATTGAATGAGAGTATAATTTTTGAAAAAGCTTGAATCAAATCTAAGAAAACTTTAATTAAATAGTTATACCGATCACATTCCATCCATCATAAGCACCAGATAATGACAAATCTGGTCGAGTTATCCAAACTTCATTCCATGAATGAAAATTCCAAATGGAATCTGTATTCATATCTTTGATGGGTTCGCCCTCTTCATCAAAAAATCTGTCCACAGTAATGGAAGAATGAGTGTCATGGGCTGACTGGTAATTAGTAACAACGCCTGATAACAAATAAAAACTAAATCTTTTATTAGTCTTAAGCTTTGAGATGTCTTACGAGACGGAATTCCAATACAACGAGCAAAAGTAGTACTGATTCCTGAGAAGACCCAGCATTGACCGAATTTAACTGGTTTTTTGGTTTTATAGAACTGCTGCAATATTGCAAGACTTCCGTGCCAGTCCGTCGGAGCTGTACAGGTGTAAAACATGTTAAACTCATAAAAATGTAATCTTATTTCAAACTATGTGATACAGATTTTCCAAATCATAATATACTGCATCTATTATTTTCAAATTAAAAATATTTTTATCACTTATTCGAGTGTATCATTTATTATTTAGAAAACTCCAAGTCTTACCTGTGCCACCACTGAAGTCATCTTTCCAATTTCCAACCATAATTCCATTGTCATCCACGCTGTTTACAATGGCTGAGATATGACGCACAACTTTTATTGGATCTCCTCTAAGATTAGAAATTAGACATCATTAACCTTAAATTTTGGGGTTTAATAAGTACATAATTCCTTATGAACTGATTTCCTTATCGGAGACTTTTAGCGCAAACTACATATATACCTTTCGGTAACATTAAGGCGTCCTATCTTTGAAAGAGCATAAAGACAAGCTTCGAGAACATTTTCATCGTGCTAAACAAAGAGTTAAACAAAATTTTAGATTCAAATTAATATAGATATCTATAGTTTCAATATATCATTAAAAAAATTAATAATCAAAAGATTTTCGTTATTTTAACTTTAAGCTGTGTGCATTTTTTGAAAAATAAATTTTGAATTATATTATATTATTATTTTAATTATTGTTCGGATTAGTGAATACGTGGAAAAGATTCAAAACACTTATTTTCTGTTTATAAGTGGAAGTTATTCTGCAAAATTCAATTACTAGATAATTATATAAACTTATTTTATTAAATTTAAGAACTGGTTAATAATTCCTATAGAAAAGCTCAATCCTTAGACTTCTACTCATTTATAATTATACAAATTAGGAAAACATAACAACACTTTATAACAATCTCTTTTAGGAATTCATTTTTTGATTTTTATACTTTAAACAAATAGAAGGAAATCATAAATCTATTGAACAAACTTTTTGTTTATTTATTAATTTCTATAGATTGAATTCAGAACCACCCATTCGTAGGCGACCTTATTTACTTACGTAGATTAAACTTATTTTATAGGGATCTGGCAGTGAACCATTGAAAATGAAATAAGCATTGGATTAAATAGGATTTAATTGCATTAAGTTTGTTCTTAAGGCATATTTAAGTTGCTCTCAATTTAGATTTGAGGACTTTACGCTTATTTTTAATATGTTCTAATTGGGTAATTTAATTGCCAGAAGGGACTTTGGTCAGGATTACCTAGGTGCCAACCTCTAAGTCCAGACAAAAGTCTTGTTTAAAATCGAAGCATAAGCTAAATTTTAAAAAGTTTATCAAATTATTTTTTAATTTTGTTTCTTTATAAAAGTATAATTCACACAAAATGCAGAAATATATAAACATAGCCTTATATTATTCCCCAAATGATTAACAATAAAGTTAAAGTTAAGAAATAAAGTTAAATAATATTATCAAACGTCGAATTGAAGCATAAAATAATAGACCGAAAAAAACAAAGGGATTATTTGTTACCGAAAGCGGTAAAAATGATATAGACAAGTCCCCCTCCCCTTATACATAAAAGTACCGAATGGGTAACACTGTGTGCCCAAATAGAACAGTTTCATCAAATAAAATGACAATTGAAGGTTACCTGAGCAAAGTTCCAGGGCGTCGGCTTCATCAGTTCATGAGTCCCGCGCCAAATAATACCGCTTTCATTTAAAACATACTCTTCTCTCGCATCTCTTTCTCTCATATATACCGAATCCTCTGTCAGAAGATTTAATTTAAGAAAAACGACATTTTGTAGAATATATTTATATAAATCTTACTTTTGTTCCATGCGTTAAATAAAATAAATATCGACTCTTTGACTGCGTTACTCTGTAGCGAACGATTGCCTCCACTCAAAGACTTGGTGTCCACACTTATCCTGTATTCACCAATTATTGCATTAGGCGCTGAAGTTATCTCAAGAGTCACAACATTGCCTTCAGCTTTAAGCACCCATGCATTCCACGAGTCTTCCAACACCTTTATGTAAGTTAAAATCAATTAATCTATAAATTAGTTACAGCTTTAAAGATAATAAAATTACAATCGAAACATTGGATGACTTGCGATCATCGATAACTGGAACAGTTATTTGAGTGTTTTGAGCATAACTTGGATTTTGTGCGTCTGAATCAAAGCAAATGAATAATACTTCACATATGAATTGACCACTCACTGGAGTAAAATTCTAATAACCCGTACCTTTAACAGTGAAAACCAGATTTATGACATCATCATCTTTTTTGTAATTGCGTTGAAATGTAAGTCTTATTTCGAATGGTGTTCCGCGCCTCACAATAAGTCGAGGATTGAGACGATGTTTAGTGAGAGCAAACTTTTCAGTTTTATGTTCCCACGAATTACTCTCTATTAGAAAGTCTACGTTATGCAATAGGAGCGCATCCGATTCTAGTGCAAAAGTTGACATAATATCAAAAATATATTAGTATTTAAAAAGTTAATAGAAATAAGTGAACAATTTATATATTAGATAAATGTGTTTTTTGAAATAACGTTTTGAAAACAATAGATTTGAGATGAATAGAAACCTATTCTTACTTGTATCAGATGTAATAACTGAATTATCACTACGATATCTACCGACAGGAGTAAATCTAGTCCTATTAGGTCTGAACCAAGCGAAGCAATTACCCATTCTGCACCTGAATCGATACCGATTCCTACGGAACATCTGGTGTTACCTGAAATGAAAGAAATAGAAATCTCGCAAATCACACAAAAGTTAACCACCTGTTGATACTGTACAATCGCACCTCATAAAACTTTTACATAACAATCGATGCCAGGGCTAAGGCGTAAAGAACGGCACGAACATTAAATAGTTGATTCCCAATTAACATCTAATAATAATAGTGTAGTTTTGAAGACCTTGGACTTACTGATTCTCTGAACTATTTGGAGTAAAAACTAGTTATTTAAAAGTCTATTCACAATATTGACGCCAACTCATTAACTCTACAAAAAAGATGCCTTTTAAGATGTATCAATGCTTACAGCTCTAATCCATTCTTAGATAAATCTACAGTAGGTGTAAACAACGTAGGCTCAAGAATGCGAAGCTTAGCCGAACCATATTCAGAATGTTTATTATTTATCATTCAAATAATTTCAAATGCATTTTTGTATTTCTAAAGAATTTTCACAGAAAAATTGCAAAAAATATATTTTGAATGAGAGTTAGAAACTCTTTAATTTCATATAATGATGTCATTAGCATTAAAATGTATTCAATAATCTTTTTGAAATTCAATATAAGGAAATTTAATAACTTAAGTATTAAGTATAAACCTTATTTAATTGAATACATGAAAAATACATTTATTATTCATCTGAAATATTGTATAACTTATGAGTTAATCTATTTAAGTATTTAAGTAAAGTATTTGAAACTCTATTAAATAATTTTGAAAATAGATATAAAAGGATTTTCTGATTTCCTTAACAAACATATTTTATTTGCAAATCATTATAAACCAATCAAATACAGTGAGAATGAACTCTAAATTAGTGAATCAATTGTTCAACGATTTAAAACAGGAAATCAACTTTTTTGCATATTTTATTTGAAAAAGTTTTCATTTTTGTCAGTCTAAGACATAAACATATTTTTATACAAAAAATACTGCTTTTATTAATTAATATAAATTGGAAAGAAATGACAGCCCATCCGAGGACTTGAACCACTGGCCTTCCGATAACATAGAAAAATGTATTCTTTTGAAAAAATTATAATGGCTTTGATCAATGAAAAGCAGATGAAAAGTAGTTTGAAATAATGTTTGATGGAAAAAAAGTTCTACACATAAGTTATGAGAACTAAATTGTGCACATAAATGGATCCAATTAAATAAAGAGTGGGTTAATCAAGTCTTTTAGTAAGTAATTAGTTTATAAATTAGAAGCGTTTGCCATAAAATAATTAATGAGTTAATTTTTATGCAAAGCAGCGAATACTACTATTAAATAATATTTTAAATTGTATTTCGTAAGCATTGCATAACTGAATCCAAGCAAAGCTTATTTTCGAGTTTTCATTTATTACTTGAATTTTAGCTGAGCCTATGTCTATTAATTATGTAATGTAATAAGGGGTAGTGATACTCAGCGATCAACAAAATTTGCATTTAACACAACGATAAAAATAAATTACTCGAGATGCGTGGGGACAAAAATGACATGTTTGGCTTATAATTAACACACGATCTTTTTAACTTAAGAAGAAAATCTCTGGTGCCATCTCATGATCTTCTTATTGAGTGTACATAGGATACATATCTCCTTATACCATTGTTTGCATATTTGGACCAAATTAAACCCGAGCCCACCCACTTCCACACTTGACCAGGGCCTTATCCTCAGCTCTACTATTATTCTCATAAACAAGTCATTTAGGATAAAAAGATGTCTTCAGTTCATCCGAAAGTTAGAAAAGAAAAAGAGTTTAAAAATGTGATCACAAATTAAAGTAACACTTTTTAATTTAAAAGTATTATATGATCTATAGTTTAGTTCTATTTAAATAAGTATTATCAGAAAAATATGGAAAATCAATTTTAATTTAATGATTTAATCGAAGCATAAAATCACGTTTTCTGTATCTTTTATAAGATATTCCTCTCTGTAAACCCATAACAAATCATTTTCTTAATCTTAATTAATACTCCAATTTTTTTTAACCAAAACACCTGTATTTTGACATTCACTATGATAAATGCTTATTAAGCCTAATATAATTAATCTAAAGCATGCTTAAAGTAAATCGCCCTCATTTGTATTTAATTACAAAAGAGAGATAGTATTAAAGTCAATCCTAATGTTATGTTAATTTAATTTAATCAAAAATTGGATATAAATGAATGTTTTAAACTTATAAATCGAGTCCACGATTTGCTTTACTGAAGCCTATCATTTAACAATTTGCAATTTGTATACTGCATATAAAAATATCAAATTAAAATATCAACATAAATATTAATAAGTAAGGTAATTGTTCAATGCATTAACGCAAATGTGTAAGTCATTCAAAATCATTGGATTAATGATTTTATTTGTATCTTCAGAACAGTTTTCTGTCCTACAAATAAGACTTTATAGGCATTCATTATAAGCTTAACCGAAAAATTATGCGATCGTATTAAAGTCGCATATTTTACAATTGAATAAATTATTTGATTATTTAATATTTGTTGCAAAAATGACTAACGTTTTAATTTAATTTAAGGACTCTTTTGCAGAAAAACAAGTCTTTGAACTCAGAACACGGTTAAACTCATGTATACAAACATATTATGGAAAATTATTAAACTAAGTTATAGGCGAAAATTTTTTTTAGACTAATGTTATAATCTGGGTTAAAAATTTTAACCCAGCGTAATATTATGTGTAATTTTACTTAAAAATGTGTGAAAAATGTAAAATTCTATAAAAATACTTTCATTCATGAAAATTAATTTATTAATCAAAATAAATTATTCGAATATTATTGTCTTCATATACATACATTAAGCTCTTCATCTCGATTAGATTTACCTCTAGTATCATAATTGCAATTTTGCGAATTAAAATACGACAATATCGCCAAAAACTTTCAACTTTTGGATTAAGAGGCGATCTTTTGAGCAAATTGTTCCCTCACGAAAGAATACATTAACATTGATAGAATTGAAGTCAATTTAGCTGCAATTTCAATTTTTAAAAATGCAAGAGTTTTCAAAAAAAATCAAAAATATACAGTAGCTTTTTACGCAAAATATAGAATTTACGTTAAGCCTCTGTAAAAAAATTCTTAAAATTGTGTAAAATTATTGTCGTAAAACTCTATCATCATTGGAATATAATGTTACTCAAATGAATTCTAGTATAATTAGATCTTGTTTTTTTCGCATAATTTTTTGGACTCTAGCTATTAAATTTAAGTTTCAGCTCTTTAATAAATGAAAAATAATAAAATTATTGACTAGAAAAAGCTTTTCGATTAGTAATTACTATAGACCTCCTTCAGGGTTTCATTAAACTTATATGATTTGAACACAAGTGTTGTATAATAAGGTTAATGTACTGCATCATTTATTAATTCATTATTATAGGTTAAAAGCTGGCTGAATGGCTTAGTGGTCTAGGCATTGGCTCATTTTTGAGTCAGAAATTCACACAGTTCACTAAGTGGCTATAGGTTCGAGTCTAACTGTATGACAAAAAAGTTTTTCCAATGCTAGCA
>JAQGCH010002644.1:0-12200 GCA_034699485.1 Nanhermannia elegantula
TTTGAATCATTTAAATAACATAATGTTAAGCTATATTTTTGTGCTTTCTTAACACTTTTATTTCGTAATACAATAATTATTTAAATCTTAGGAAATCTTTTATCTTTTATATTTCAATAGCAAACAAATTAATGAAAAATATTTTTGGTTTATCTTAAATTAAAGATGTTGAGTAAAACTAAGCAAATAGTCAGGTACAGTGCTTTTGTATGCATTTAGTTGATGTACTGTAACAACTCTACAGAATAAAGTATTAAATATAGTTTTTAAGAAGCAGTAAAATATTTTTGTTGGTTCAAGCCTTGATTATAAAGCTAAATGTCGTTCATTATCTATTAATAAAAAGTAGAAGCAATCTATTTATTACTTGACTATATATAAGTTGAGAAGATATAGACTACATATAATAGAGGATAAAAAAGACTGAAGTCGCTAACCTTTATCAACAGCTCTCAATTCTTGTATTCTGGCTCTAATAGCCTTGCGATCATCGATATCTTCAGTTTGATCGAGCTATCAATTAATAGGACAAATATAGTAAAAAAAAGGAGTAATACGACAATTCTGATAAACAAATTCTTACCAAATTTTGCAATAATGATTCGTCGGTGATCTCATCGAGATTGATCTCTTGTTCAGTGTCTCCCATTTTAATTCAATATTTTTTCTGAAAAGGAATGAAATGAAAACTTAAATTATCACAAACCGAATACAATAAACAAGTAATGCTTTTATAAAATTTGCTTATGTTAGCAAAAAGTAATATATATATTCTTGTAGTCAAACGGATTGATTGAGACACTGCTAGAAAAAGAGACTAACTTTGGAATATGTAGCCAAGAATGTAGTGGTGAGAATCAGAAATGGTCTCACTGTTCAAATGATTAAGAATACTGTATTTTGCACTATAACCATGAATTTTGGTGCATTTGTTATTTTGGTTGTTTTCCAAGTCGGCAGATTCATAGCTTATCGTTTAGTGCACATAATTCTATGAATAACATACTGTATGTATAAGTTATATATGTTGTCTCTCAATAAAGGCTGTCTCGTTTGTGTAATTATTGGGAATTAACTAAACTTTCGTATGGGGTTTGTTCGTCACATAAATTGCTCATTAAAGCAATTCTTCTCTTTCCTATTCAAATATCATATTTAATTATATCAAAAGATTAGAAGAATTTTGTTAATCAGTAATCTTATCTCTTATTATATTTTTAAATACAAATAAAGTCATACGATATTAAAAATGTTTTATTTTCGCTGTCAAGTATTCATTTTGAACTTATATTTAATTTAATAATTATTAGTTATTTTATTTGAATAAATGAAAGGTTTTTGTGAATCAACATGTACTGGTAGAAAAAGTTTTGATGCAAGTACTAATTGAAACCAGCTCTCAATTTACCTGCCAGTTATACCTGTAGTTACTATTATATTATTAAAGAAATTTTATTTAGTCTAATATTAAAACTAATCCGATGATAATAAAAAAGATGTATGACTTTTTTGAAATGGCATCAGAAATAATTATTCTTATCATTAAAGAGTTGCACATAAGTTACATAAATTTGTGAAACAAATGTTGTTTTTATGATATGAAATAAAAACCTGGAATTCAATTTAGTGCAACAAAACAGGGCATTAAAATTTACAACTTTTTAAATGTATTTTCTCGTTCGTTAAGCTCAAGAATATGATGCAAGTATGAGAGTTACCAAAGTTAATCTATATTCTAATTAATTAAATTTCCGTTATATAATTAAACAATGTATCATTTTTTTCTATTTATATCCTTATGTATACATTACAAGTATTTTCCGATTGTTAAATGTAAAACAGAGTCTTTTTTATCTTCCTCGTATTCGATCAATTTTATAGAATAAGCTTTTGTCTAATACTTAAGGAAAAATTGGTCTTTGGTCTGATATTAAGGATATTTTTACACTACTTTGTAATATGCATACAGAAAATATAGAAGTAATTCAATAATATTGGTAATCTTTAAGCTTGGCAATTTTTTATAATGTTTATAAGTTGGCTCTCAGACCAATTTCATCATTAGGATTGTCATAAAATATCAGATTTTCTCAGTTTTATGTTTGCACAAGACTTTTGTTTAAAACATCTAAAGGCAAAACACAAAAATGATCTGAAATACTGTAGAAAATATATTAAGTGAAATATACATTTAACAAACTTGTATATGTAACAAGATCTACAAAAATTCCCAACAATTGTCTGGTTAGGTTACCTTAGCTGTTACGCTTGCAAGGCTTGTGTTCCAAAGAGTAACGCACATAAAAAGAGCAAAAGTAAACAAAATCTAAGCATTAATTTGAGAGTGAAGTAAAGTTTAAATTTTATCCTATTGAAAATTTTCTATGTGGAAGAGGTTGAGCTACCATCTAAGGCAGACCCCATCCGATAAATAGTTTTGCTTGAAATCTAATTATTACAAATAGTGCCAAAAAGAATTAATTTTATAAAATCCCTCTTCGTATGCACTGTATCAGAACTTTTTGAAAAATACTTTTTCTTCATACTTTACTTTATAAAACCCTTTTGGCAAAGAATACATATTCTATTATTAAGAATGTTATTATATTGTTACTCAAGATAAAGTTCACTCAGTAGACTCTGATAAAGAAACGGATTGAGATCAAACTTTTTCTGTATATATTTCATACAAAGTTCCCCTGAGTCTTAAATTATGAGATTAACTATTCATACTTTAATATCACTAAACAAAATGAGTGAATGGCTGTATATGATTGTATATGTTTGTAACGCACAACTCAATCGTTATAAATCTATTATTTTGAAACTCAAATTTAGTTCAAAATAAGTTCAAATTTAGTTCAGATTTAGTTCAATTTTATCTCATTTTTAGTTTCAATTCTGATTCTATTTTTTCAGTTAATCTCGAGTTTTAGTA
The DNA here is from genome assembly GCA_034699485.1 of Nanhermannia elegantula. NCBI lineage: Eukaryota > Metazoa > Arthropoda > Arachnida > Sarcoptiformes > Nanhermanniidae > Nanhermannia > Nanhermannia elegantula. Next base: position 2,939 of record JAQGCH010002644.1, read on the forward strand.
ATGTGTTTATATTTATACGCAAAGAAAAAAAATTAAAGTTGCTTTCATCTCAACATATTGACTAATATTTATAAATAAAAAGCATATCTATAAACACAAAGCTCTACAAAACCTGAAAATCAACTGAAAAATGTAGTCAGAATTTAATATAGTAGAGAATAATTTTCATCGTATCAAAGGTGTAGGTTAATGATAAATTGGTATACTAGAGAAATATTTAATAGATTTGCATTATTGCATACATTAATAACTTATTACATTTAATAAGTAAAACAAGTAATGCAAAGTTAATTCCATTTGTAGCCGCACTACTCAATACCAGTAATGCTTAATTTCGATTAATTATGTATAAGTATATTTATTTTCACATAATCTGCTTATAAATATATATCGGATATAATTCTTTAATGTTTGGGAGGAATTATAAGCCTTAACATGAAGTATTGAAACAACAAGTAACTAATAAATATGATAGTTTAGAATACAGTATATGACATACTATACTGTATAGTAAACGCAATAAATTTGATTTTGAGTTTCATTCTAATAAGCTTTAACTCATAAACAAGCTCTTCATTAATTGACTTTATATAATTTGCATTCAATTGATAGATTATTTTTATAAATTAATAATAATATTACGATTAAAAAGAGACAAAGAATAATGCATCTTAAAAAGAAGGGCCTATTTTTATACAAACTTTATTGCGTTTCCTAATTTGGACGACGAATTAGTTGAGTGCATATTTCTAGCATCGAATCATTTACTATTACCGGTATAATGAGTTTGCGATTTGAGCGGCGGTTATAACTATGAAAAGCAAAGGAGATGCTGCTTTGCTTAAATGGTCTGTAAATAGTATAACCTTCATATATACATCTGTACACCAGATTAGTGAGAGTAGGCTTTAATATTCAGGCTAATAATTTGCATGAATATAGAAGGCATAGTTGATAAGAAGCTTAATGAATTGCAACATACCTGAGCGGCGAACAATCCTTTTTAGTCCAGCAAAAAGATGAAACAAAACTTATGGATCACTGGAATAAGCTTTTGGGCAACTTTTTCAAGAATTGGACAGAACCGACACTATTAAAATATGAACAAGAAATGTCACCCAATACGTAATTTAAGAAAAATACCTCACAATGTAGTGCTGCGCATTTCACTTGTTAAGGATAGGATAGGATGCAAAAACACTTTCCGGAGCACTAGAAAAATACTAAATATAACACTGCGAACGTGCCAATCAGACTCTAATGGAGGGCTACTATTTATATCTATGGCTTACTTGGGATTCTCCAACATGTATATAATATCCGCCTACACTAACCGTACTTTGAAATCATCTTTTGATAAGCGAACATATATTTTTTAAAGCTGAACAGCCCTTATTCCGGAAACGATAGTGCAATTGCATTAAACTATACCATGAAATGCCAATAATCTTAATCTCATAGACCAATGAAACTTTGATAGATTGACATAATCTTATCAACTATTAGATAAAATATCATTCTAAGCATCGCTTTTTAAAAGTTGGGTTTCCTTAAATTCTTCTACATTTCTATTTATTTCTGGCTATCTTTTAATATTTTGGTTATTATTGCACTTTTAGACAATTATTAATAATATTTTAATATTTTGAATCAGTTTTCACAAAAGAATTCTGATAATTGCTTTAAAATTGAAGCAAAAGAATTTTTCAGCAAAAGTTGTCTCAGAAAACCGATGAGGTTTTGATACCACATACAAAATTCTTATTTTAGTATTAATGTAAATCAGACACATTTCTACTTTTTTCAGACCGAATATACTCTTTTAAGCTCCCGATTAATGAATAATGTTTTACTCCTGAATTTGCAAATACCTGCTTATTATAACAGCTATGTTACAGTTTTAAAAAAGTGAGTATTGTATTGATGCACAGGAACGGACATAAAAATTTCGGATAACAATGAGAAAGTCAATCAATCTTTTTATAATATTTGACTGTACTTTTATTTTTAGTCAGTTTCGATTCAAATTACATGCGAATTGATATAGAAAAACATGAATACATTACCTTTATAGCAGAGGTTCTCAAACTTTTTGCTTACGAGAGCCAAATATATCAGTTGAGATACCAACAGTGAAAAGCAAGCTTTTAGACCACTTTTGGCCCTCGAAATGACGCATTCTTACAGTTTATGCTTTGGTTGACGTCACTTAAAGAATTCAAATTCTGTATCATTGCAAATAATGTATGTTATGTAAGGAAGTGTTAAAGTCGCCTAAATATCAGATTTTAATTTCAAAAGTATTACCCAAATATTGATCGTTTAAATGTTTGTATGCTATTATTTAAAGTATTCTAAGTTTTATTACTAGAGCCATGAAATGTCCTTATTTATTATGATTAAAATATTTCTTAAATACTTGACGGGACACAAACTAAGATATCAACAGAGCCAAGTTTGGGTAGGATTGCTATATAGTAAGGCAGCTTTTCTCGTTGCTATAAACATTTTTTGCATCTCCTCCAGTATTGTAATATATTTGTACCGTACATACAATTCACTATTTTATAAGAATCCCAACACTAAAGAATAAAATTGAATAATAAGTTAAACAAATCAAATATTTATTATTCTGTACAGTACCACTTGCATTGTTGATACATTAATACTGTAAGTTAATATTGCGTAAAGGATTAGCCTACAAAACAAGCTCTTATTAACTCAATAGCAGAACAGGGTATCAGTTTGTGTTATTTCAAGTTTGTTTTGAGATAATTTTTTGATTTACAGTTTGACAAATTGTCAACAGATTAAAAGAGAATGTTATGCGATTGTGTTCTGTTTAATCAAAAATGTTTTATCAATATATGTCTTCTTATTTGGAAATAAGACTTAAATAATTACAAGTACTGTATTTGATTCAAACTTGACTCATATAACTTATATAATACAAGTATAAGTTATTATGTAAACCATGCAAACAGATTCACTCAGTATTCTAATGCAATGTTTATACCTCAGACAAATACTAACGAAGAAAGAATAATTAAAAAGATTTAAATACTGTATTGTACTATAATAGAATCACAAATGCAGTCTCAGCGCTTCGTTTTAATGAAAGACAACAAAATTCTTGAAATAGACAATAATAGGCAATTATTTTGAATTATTTATTTCGTAATTAATAGTTTTGTCGCTTCATAATTAACACAATAGGGCAGTCTTTGAAATAACACGTAATCTTAAGTATGCTGAAACATGTTAACATCAAAAAATTGTTCTGTATTTGCAGTTCTGATTATCAGAATTAACAAAATTAAAAAATTAATTGCAAAAACTTTTCAATTGCAATATATTGATGTTTTAAACACAATTAGATTTTATTCTAATCTGTTTGAATCAATTAAAATCTCATTTTATTAAAAATATGAGATACGCTTTTATTTGCGAAGAATATGAACCTGCAATCAAACTCATGCTTCATTTTGATAAAACTTTCTATATTTTACATGTTAAGTGCAGGCTTGGGAGCCTTCTTCAGCTGGACTGTCATTTGTTTTCATTGTCATTTAATTTAATATATAAAGCAGTTTTTTCGACTAAAATAGTGAAATGAAACTTAAAATCTATTTTTTATATACGGTGTATCAAAAGTCAAATCCATAATTGAGACTTTAATTTTAATAAAAAGCAGAGATAAACGGTTTCGAGTTTTGTTTAGAAAGCTTTGTGAGAGGATTAGAGAGTAAAGAACAAAATTGGCAAACGTTTGTCTCTAAATTGTGTTCTAAGCCAGAGGTTCTTAAACAATTTGTCATCAAAACCCAATTTTTACAGAATTTTACATATATTTTGATAAAATTACGTGCAATTTTGCACAAGATTTTTACGCGTATCTCATTCACTATTTATATTCATTTGCGGTCAACCAATGGGCTCAAAGAGGTGTTTGTGAACCGCTGTTACTGTATAAGGTGAACCTCTATTCTGGTGCACCCAAATGAATAGTAATCCACTAGTTTTGGTCGATTTAATTTATTGGCAGGAATGTTATACAATTGCATAAGAGTTAGTGTTTGTAAACTTATATAAAAAGTAAAAATAATTATTTTTTATAAAATTGAACATAAATATAAAACACTTGTTATAATGACGAAAACTAAAGTGATTTTTGACAAATAAAAATTGGGTGCTTTATTACATCCATGCCTTGAACACGTAAACACACAACTTCTGTAATCCCTTTCATCTCCAGGACGGCGCACATAATCACAATAATCGCCATAATCACGAGATGAGCAAAATCTTTTTGTTCCGATTTGACCTTAAAATCAATAGAATTCAATACAATTACAAATATTAAAACTTTAAAATTATTCAAACATTTCTACAGTAAAAAGGTGTCAGACTCATGAACGACACTGCACTGTATTTGAAAGTATTAGTCAATCGAAAAGAGATACTTTTATGATGAATATGAATTTTACTAAAATTGTATTATTTTAGCTTAAATTTGAATAAAGTGTTGATTATAAAAGTTTATAAGTTTTTATATAATGATATAAATTGTTTGTTACGGCACTGCTTCTTCGTCAGGTTATTTCAATTGTGGGATCATTCACTATAAACAGTGGAATTAATTTGTATTTATTTTATCAATTATTTTGCAAAGTTTTATGTTAGACTTGATGATAGGCATTAAGACTCCCTTAAGCCTATTATAGGTATTAATATTGAATAATTACTAATTCTTTGCTTCCTATACCGTACATAATAGAAGATTTAGATACTGAGCAACAGTTTAAATAAAACATGAGGTCTTCATGCTTTGCATTTATATGTGATTTGGTATAAACAGAATTGATTTGATGAAAGTATGAGACAGGTATGAAAGAGTGATACCTTCAAACATTCCCGTAGATTTGATACAATATCGAGCTTCATATACTTGACCACATGGTTCAGGTCTCAATTTGGTGTTCTCCTCATCGAATTTTTCACTGCATTCAATGTCTGTATTACTATCGCATTGATAACAATTGATAGCAATTACTATATAATTAAAGTTTTCAAAATTGAGTATAAGTTAAGCACAAATTCAAAATAAACACTAGAATTAGATTTAACATAATTCTAACTATTATTTTGAGAGCAAATGATTAATTGGCATACCTTTGAGTGGCCATAAGATCAATATTAACAAAATTGAAGATATAAATGATTTTAATAGAAAATTCATTATGAAGTAGTTAAAGCCCTTCACCAGTTTATAGCACTTCAGATCTGTTTATGTATTTATATAATGATTTAAATTAAAAGTTTGAATTTAAAAATGAATGTCATGTTTATAGGGTGTAAGGGTGTGATGCATTTGAATATGAATAACATTGACTACCACTGTTCATGCAAAACACTTTCACAGGTATAATCCATTCACGTGAAAATACAGGTAACAGGAAACTAATAATAGCACATACAGCTAGACTTCCGAATACCTGCCAAATGCATACATACTCTGCGTTAACGTTATATAATGTATTGAAAAATTGTTTTCTTTTTTTAAAGACTCGCAATTAAGTGAGAGTATTATATGATTATAAAATTTAAATGAAATGATATATTATTTTCCATTTTTACACTGTATTACCTCTTTGTGTATTAACATTCTATTAATACCTATACAACAAACTTTTGTGCATTTTTGACAAATAGTATCTATTTTTAATTTTAGAAAATGCAGAAAAAGTTTAATTCAATTATTTAAATCTTATCTAAATTTGTTTGATAGGTTCACTTTCTGCTTAATTGTAATACTGAAATACTTATTAATAATAAAATAAGTTTATAAACAATTCAATTATCACTTTAGTGAACAAAACCGTTTGTTTAGTAAACTTATATAAAAATCGATAAAAATAACCATTAGTTAAGTGGAATTCTTTATTTATATACAGTTTATTATGAAAAAGTTTAATATTATTCAAATATATAATAGTTTTTGAAAAAATTAAAGCTATTGTAAGTATAGAAAGGATTCTAATAAATCACAAAATCAAAGCTGTGTTCATAAAAAAGTGGTCACAAACAGAACTTTATTTATATAATTTTTAACAATTAACTCAAATCATTGAGTGTTGATTTTGTTAATTCTTCGATTTCATAAATAAGTTGTTCTGCTTCGTTATGGAAAGCTATGGTGTCTTCTTCGTAATGATCCCATTCTAACTCATTGCCGTTGTGCTCATTGCCATTGAATTCATCGTTAATAATCTCATTTTCCCACTGGAGCTCACCTAACGATGACGAGCCTCCCAATGAAACTCTTTCTCTGTAATCCGGAGAATTATTTTTGCTTCTCAATAGCGCTGTTCTTGATAGCAATGAATCAATTATAGGTAATTCACGCGTAAAAAATTGGTCCTTATTTTGATTATCATGAATGGAAGTCACATCTCTATTGTTAACATTGAAAGACTTTAATATAGGATTCAAACCAGAATTTACTCTCATTTCCTGAACATTGAATTCCTGAAATTTATTTGAAGTATTGTTGAAAACTTTATCTCAACATTTTATTCTTATTGTCTTACTTTTTCTTTTGCTTCATTTTCTCTCAATGCGAGCCAAGAAGAAACACTTATTGTAAAAGTTTAATTAAAAGTTAGTCTCAACCGCACTCATGAATTTGCGAAATAGTTTTTTTATTTTATAAAAATAGTAAAAAGCTGGCAAAAAGGCATTTATCACAAAAATTACTGAACTTTCAAAGTTAAAAATATTTGGCAAACTCTGGTTCAGGATTATCTGCACTGAAATAAGTTTTTTGAATTTTTGTTAGACTGACTAAATTTTATTGTAATCGAAGGTTAGTTAACATGTCTCTGAGTTAAAGCAGTTAAAGGAGTCTCACTTATTAGGCTTTGAGACATTGAATATCAATGCCATTTATTTATATATTCACTTATTCTTTAAATTTTTTCTGGTAAAGGCAATAATGAACTAATTATACAAAAAGCATTTAAAATCATTTGAAACTAAGTTATAAAAAGTTATATTATTTCAAATCAATATTTGTCAAAAACTGACAGTAAAAGTCTGTTAATGACTAATGAATAAAAATTTTTGCTGGATTTTTAGGAAAATAGATTTTATTCATAAAAAGTTAGCTTTTTATTTGATACCTCGTAGGATGCATTTGTATGATTGAAGTCGAGTTATCCTATATATAGAATAAAGGCAGGCATTCATGAGAATAATTAAATTTACAAATAAAATAAGTTATTACTATATTCATATGAAGATGAAGTACAGTAACTTATAAATAGGAAAAATAGGAGGCAAACATACTGGAAGATCAAATTCAAACATGAGATTCTCAAATTCAATAGTGGTCGACGAACTCTGTCTTCTCAAAGTGAAAGTTTTGGACATATTGGTGCGATTACGTCTTCTGGTAATGCTATCTTTGAAATTAGTTTTAAGTATCAAACAATCACAACAAAAACATTTTCCCACTTCACAAGAGCATCTGCCGATACAACTGCCCATTATTTCACAAATGCACAGCAAATCTCATAATTAATTGTCTATTTTGATGAACAGCATAAATATATTATGCATATTGTTATCGTTTAATTCAAATATCGCAATAATTAATTATGATTTCACATATTTCTGTTATAAAGTGCTATTTATTTGAAGCAAATACATGGCAACACTTTCATAACGAAGTTATTGTATTATTTTATCGATTTTTGTAGACAGCGCTGTATAAATAGTAGGCATCACTGTATCCAATGTCTCTTCAATGTTGAATACTTAATACCCTCAATACAATATCACATCAAAGTTACATAACTTTCAGTAAATCCTTATTAAATATATAGTAAGGATAACAGTTGTGAATCTCTATTCGGGATTAGTATTATTCAACGTCTTTTCAACACATTTTAGGCAGACTTATAAATATAATATTGATTTTAATTTAATTGCTTTACTTTTTACAAATTAATTATTTATAAACTTAAAAACAAAGATTCTATTAAATAATTTGGGTACACTTTAAGTCGGCAACTATATGATCGATATGAGGCGCATATGATTTTACTTTATTAACTTGCAAAACATGAGCCGACCATTTAGTGTTCTCGTGAATTGAAGACATAATTTGAGAAACTCTGTCAGTCATACTGTAGGCCCAATCGAACCAAACCTTTTTGATATGTTCTTTAGTTTTGAAGCCATAATGAGACACATTATGATGAATATGTAGAATAAGTTTCTCACTGTTTATATTAAGCGCCCGACAGCCGACTTCTAAACTTTCTAAACTGGTAGGTATTAAACCGAGATATACTCTGTCGGCAACATTTGTCGGACACACCAATCGATTGTCACCGAAATGAACAATACATTTATCAGACACTCGATTGAGTTCAAGATTTTTATTTAGAGCTATGATTGCGTTGGGATTCCATTCACACGCATGTACTCGAAGTGCCTTCGAGTGTACCAGAAAAGGAAGAGTGAAATAACCAATGCCTGCAAACAAGTCGACCACAACCTCATTGAGACACTCAAGTCGTGACACTCGGATCTTCTCCTTTATGTTCCCGAAACTGAACATTGATTTTGTGATATCAAAGCTATATCTAAATCATGAATATATTTGTGTTATAAATATATTAAAATTGCAAACAAATGACTCACACAATGCCATTATCGATATGAGTGACCCACGGATTGTCTCCTTTAATGAGTCTCACTGTCGGAGTTCTGAAGCCATCCGAACACACTTTGCTCTTAACCGCCAAACGATCGCATTTCAAGTGACGGCATAACTCGTCCACCAATTCAGTGGTCACTTCTTTGCCTTCAATTCATATCAATTAACAGACATTCAAACAAATGGTTTAACTTTTAGTTAATTACAAATTATACCGAATTTCAAAAGTAAGTCTTCATTAATAATAACCAAATCTTTGTGTCGATTAAAACCAATTTTATTCAAATCACTTAATAATGAGTTGTTTGACATTTATTTCAATTAATTATCAAAACTACTCATAAATTAAACTAAAATATAGAAAACATTATAATAAATGACATAAATATCTATTAATTAACACTTATTTGAAAAGAGTTTAAACTTTAAACGTAAGAAAAATAGTAAACAAATAATTAATTGATATTTAATATAAAACTAATGGAAAGTAATCCCAAAATATAGAGAAAAGTGAACACATGTCTGACAGACAACACC
>JAQGCH010002645.1:0-12198 GCA_034699485.1 Nanhermannia elegantula
TAAAAATATTGATATATTGTATTACATAAATCAATTACTCGATTGCCTACTATTCAAAGATTGATAATCACTTTCTGATTATTAAGAAGTGTTATATTACTCGCCAGTTTTGACGGTGAACTCTGGTTTTTCATAAAGAAATTACCCGACGATGTGGTCGATTCTTGGGATGATTTGCATAACAGAAAAGATCTCACAATTGTTACAATGAAAGGTTCAGTAATTCATAATTTCGCAGAAAAAGAGTATAAAGATAACGAAATGGCTTTAGATTTTAAATGACAAATGAAAACTCATGATATGACTATTTTTAACAATACTGAATATTTGTTTCGAGACCTTAAGCCTTCTGAGGTCGCTTATTCATTTCAGTATCATTTTTTAATGACTGCCCTGAGTTTTCTGCTATATATTATTTGCCAACAGATTGTGAAAATGATCATTACTCTAAATACGATAATATAACTGCTCATAATTTTATACCTGTTCCTAAGAGTGCAGACCCTAAAATCGTGAAAAACTTAAATAAAATGGAAGTCTGACAAATTCTATTTTAACACATCCCTCTTATTCTAATATAATATTTACATAATTGTTATGTTTATTTTACTCTACACTAGTGAAGGAAAGTTTAAACTCAACGAGTTTTCTAAAAACTATACCCAAACCCGAGATTCTTGGATTTGGGTATAGTTTTTAGAAAACTCGTTGGATTTGGGTGGGTTTGGGTTTAGAGTTTGATGGGCATGGGTAAGCATGGGTTTGATTTTCCAGCTTTTCTTTCACTAATTCCTACTTAACTTAAAACTAAATAATTTATAAACTTTTAATTGTAAAAATTTATATAATATTGAAAATATGTTCTCAATTAATTGGATTTATTCATTAATACAGTTGATTATGCTTTATATTAAATAGTTTTCATAGGTCACAAGATATTATAGTATAGATAAAGGATTAAAATATTTGCGAGACAAAAATCGTTAATTTCGTAATCATGGGTTTGGAAAATCTTGCGTATGGGTTTGGGTTTTTGAATGCAATTTGGGTTTGTGTGGGTATAGGTTTGAATTTCCAGACTTTTCCTTCACTACTGTATGCCTTTCTCAACAAAAATCCTGCATAGCAACGTTATGCATACTTCAAATCTGTTTCATAATTGAAGAAAATATACCTGTTTTATGATTTTCTCTTTCTGCGCATATGCATTGTATAAGAAAATGTTATTTCGATGTGTGCGTACCGTTGCTACGCAGGATTTTTGTTGAGAAAGGCATACACTAATACTGTAACTCAAAAATATCAAATTAGTCAGGTGGCCAACTGTTCAGAGCAGATTGAATGTCCTGATTTTGGACTGTTTTTAAAAATTTGAAGCTAGTTCCCCATTTGCTAAAAAATTATCTTTTTGTAACCCATTTGATTTTTTAAGCTGTCCAAATAATGTGCAATTTTTGACTCTACAAAAATTGGACTCTATATGAAAGGATCAAAAAATCTAATGATAATGAAAATATAAGAAAATAATTTTTATAATTAAAATGATAATAAATGTTTAAAAAGTTTTTATAATTGATTACTTGTATTTAACTAAAAATGTAAGACTTTTTCGAATATTGAACTTTAAAATATTGATTAATTTAAAAAATATCACTTTATATATTTATATTTTTTACATTGAGCGTAATTAATTTGACGTTTCCCTTAACGTAGTCGTCACATTTGTAAGACAAATCTGTATCAAATTAAATTTAAATGCTCATTAGAGGTTTTTGTTGTTTTGTGAATTTATTTAAAAAATATTTTTAATTAAGAACTTTCTTATTTGCTCAAAACATTAAATACATCAGTTTGTGGCGGTTTTGTGCCGTTGATATAGATTATTTTCTATCTTTATCAATAATTTAGAGTCAAATGAAACATAATTGACTCCATAACAGAGGTGTATCAAAAACAAAATATATTAGTGCTTAACTAATTAATCAATCAATTTAGTGATCAGAATTTGAATCTTTGTTTATTATAAAATAAAATCCAAAGCACGTCTGCTTTAGTGTCAACTTCTGTTAACAAAAACTCGAGGCAAATGCACAAAACATTCAATTGAGTGTCATTTATGTTTCATATGACTCTAAAGTGTTGATAAAGAAAGAAAATAATCTATCGAAACGTCATAAAACCATCAATAACTGATTTACTTAATATTGTGCAGTATGTATGAAAGTTGTAAAATGTTCAATGTAAAATATTTTATTTGAATGCAGTGCTGTACTCAGAATCTTTTGGTTGGGGGGTCAGCAATATAGATTATTCATTTATATCCCGCCTTTCCGACTCATAGGTATTAAGGTGGTTTAGGCCAGATTAGAATAGTGTGAATCACATTGACTGTGAAACACTGAACTATCTCCAGCTAATCTGTAGCCCTGTTAAGAGTACTAAAGTACCCAAAGTTGGGCCGCTTAGTCTATGCTAGCCTTGGAAAACCTTTTTCGGTATACAGTTAGACTCGAACCCACAGCCAATTAATGAATTGTGTGAACTTTTGACTCAATAATGAGCCAGTGCCTAGACCATTAAGCTATCCAGCCAGCTTTTTGGGTGTCAGCAATAGCAGAAAATCTCAATTTTTCTTCTGCAGATCCACTATTAATAAAATTAAAATTCTTGGGGGGCTGGACCCCCTTGGGCCCATAGCTGGTTACGGCACTGCCATAATAATTATAAAATATATTATTAAATATGAAATAATTTTACATAAAGTCTGTCGAGTAGAGTATAAGCAAACCCCTGAAGTGATGCCAGTGTTAACGCTTGTGCTTGATTTTTTTGAAATTGAGCCATTGCACAGCCTTCTACCTAAAAATTATTACATTAATAAAATGCATAATAATATTTGTCTTAAATAAGATTCTGCACCTTTTTTTGAGCAGTAGTATTGCAGACGTTTTCAGCGTTTGTCATGTTTACACCGGTTCTTGAATATATCATAGTGCAATTCTTTACTATTGGAATAATCCAATTCTTAAATATGAAAATTTAATTTAATAAAAATATATTAAGTTTAATTTTTATTCAAACTAACCGTTTGGCTATTATTTAAACACTGAAATGTTGTGCTCACACTTTACAATGCAAATAAATTTTATTAACGATGATAATAATGAGATGTTATACTGAAGCTCTACTGAAGTACTCACCACATAGTCCAAAGTGTATTCAACATAGTTTGATCAATTCCTACTATAATTAATATACATTTTCATTATGTTATATTGTAATTAAATTTTGTTTATACAGATGTTAAGAATTTAAAAAGGTTTTGTTCATATACATGGTATTATTTTAATGCAGTATAAACCTTATATATAATATAATTATTAAATTGCAGGCAATTCGATTTAAATACTTTGAAACTAGTGTTGTATAGCTTTCAATATTTTGATTTGTTTTGTCTTTGTCTTTTCAAAATTCAAATCATTTGTCTTGTCTTTGTCTAAGACTATACAACACTATTTGAAATCCACTCAATATCACATGTATATTATTTTAAAATAAAATATGTTAAGCATTATATTTAAATACGATCATCAATAAACCTAATTGGAAAAAGCAAATAAGCCATTAAATACAAATTGTTTATTGTATAAAGCAGTATAACCAGCGCCGTAGCCATGATATTCAGCTTGGGGGATAGACTTAAAAAAAATCCTAAATATGGAAATTTTTTAAAATTGTTACAGATCTACACTTAAATGTTAAAAAATCATTGGGGAGCTATAGCCCCCTGCTCACCCCTAGTTAGGGCTGTGAGTATAACGTACAATAGCTAACCGATTACCATGTCTTATCAGTTTTGATAATAATCTGTGAATACAAGTTCAATTACAATGTTTTAAAAGGTTTTAAAAAATTCCAATAAAAAAGATTAAATACCTTTTGGTACTCGAACACTAACTTTGTTAGTGATCGGACATTAAATTCATTACTCTAAACATTAGGCCTACAAGTGATTACAAAAAAAATTGTATTAAATAGCCTTCTCTTTAGTAATGTGTCAATACGTGTCAATAGTAATTCATTATTCATTTAATCAACAAAAAAATTTTTTATGCTAAGCAATTAAATTAATAATCATTGTATAGTATTCTGTTAGCTATTGTACATATTTTTTTATTAATTTATTTGAGATATTGCATTAAAATGACTTACATTTACACTGATTATTGCCAAAAACTTGGAGCTTACTTATAAATGCCATACATCCATCTAAACTTCCAGATTCTCCTGAGAGTTTAGGACAAGTGAACTGAGACTCGATCACCACACATGACCCAAAAATTATCAAAAATATTGAACTAAATACTATCCATAAATTCATTATTCTGAATATGACATATAAATTATTTTAGAATTTTCTGTGATTGCCTATAAATACTTAATAATCATTTGATCATTAAAACTATTAGTATCAGTGTTGATAAAAAATGAATTATTTTCAAAAAATTAATTAACTCTTTAATGCAGCTGAAAAAGCGATTTAATTGTAGTCAGTATTATTTACCTTAATTACAAATGTTTTATTTAAAAGTTTTCTCTCTATAAATGTGATTTATTTTAAGTGCAGTTTACACCAGATATTCGTAATTCTCACCTAAAACTTCATAAGCGCTTTCTCTAGATATACAAATTTTCTGATAATCGTAGAAGTTATAAATTTGATAATTTAAAAATCACATTTGTAACACCTTGTAATTTTAACTAGTTATGTATTATAGTTTTAATAAGAATAGTATACCGATATGTTTTCAATTTGGACCTAATCTATAAAACAAATTTTTTTACATACTTTCAAGATTATAAGCGCATAAATACATATATATTTTGAAATTCTTAAGTACATATTTACACTGCCCTAATAATAACTCATTTTACTCCTAGTTATCTGTTAGTTATGACCTTAATATAATATGATGTGGTCTATGATATTATTAATTTTATAAAACACAATATATATGTTTTAAAATCAAATATAAAGCTCAATTTTCGCTAAATATTTCAATTCTTATTTAGTAATAATTGGTAAACAAGGATTTTGTCTGATACAAATATATTTAGAAGCAGGATCATTTTGAAATCACTGAGATAGATAACTCAATTTTGTATACGTGTAATCAATAGTATAATAACAATAAATTTTTTAATTTAAAATAAAAATCAGTTTTCCCTTCGATTTCATATAACGGGTGGGCAAAAAATTCTTGACTAAGATTTAATTTCGATTAAAAATTGAAAAAAAATTACAGATTTAATGAAATTTGGCAAATATGTTAACAAATATATATGAATTAAATACACACTAATGGGCAACAGATATGACCCGCCAGATGTTGTCCAGCCATACGCTATCCCGTGATCACACCCCATCAGGAACTTGTAACAACATTGATAATAATACATTTAAGACATAGTTGAAGCGATTCTTGATTTGATCGATTTTATCTGTTCTGCATTCCTTCTCATAGAATTTCTGACAAAGTATTTCAAAGAAATATTAAATTAGTAGACTTTGAGGCGTTATCAATAACAAAAAATATTTTATACAAGTAGCTGTCGAGCAAAGAGCAATGTCTTTTCGCGGGTATTAATATGTTTTCTGATTATTTTAGTGACTTATAATTTTTATAACATTTAATATTTAAATTATTCATCTTTTGTTAGTCCAATATATAATTGCTGACAGCATTTAAAATTTTTTGCCATTAGACCAATAATAATTCTTTTCTCAAGTTTTATCAAAATGGAAGTTTTTGCTCTTTTTTAGTGGTTATGACCGAAGCAGGTCTTCCATTTCAACCTTTTTTTATTTGTTTTATTATTTTAATAATTTTTAATAAGATTATATATTGTAGAATAAGGTATTTCTTCTTCTACAAAGTGTTAAACTGTAAAATTTTTATCATTTTTATGTTTGTTTTAAGCAAATTGTCACGACTCTATTTCTGGGTACCTCTTCTTTTAACGTCATAACTCTCTAATGAGTTGCCATTTTTTTAATAAAAATTTGACACTTCATAGAGCGATAAATAGGCTTTAAATTGATATAAATTTTATGATAATATTCATCTAAATAGTTATTAATATATAACGTTAAACTTTGTCTAGATTTTTTTTGCCCACCTGTTATAATTTCTAAATTTCTTGCACTTCAAAGGTTAAAAAAATGAATTTAACCCTTCGTTACAACGGTGGATTATATTACATTTTTACATCGATGGAGTAGTTGACAAAATATCACAATTGGTTCAAAGAAATATAAATTTAAACACTCCTAAAATCATAATTTTTCCGTTAGATAACTCTTACTACATATATAAAGGCTAACTATCACTGTAGGCATTGAGCTGTAGAAAGCTATGCAGTGCAGTGGCACAGGTAGTGTGTGAGACGCACTGCTATATAGTTCAGTGCTATGTAACATTCAGTGGCCAAAAGGCTCCTTTAGACACAACGTTGGGGTAGTTTTTTACCCCAAAGCCTTAGCCTCAGACCATAATCACAGTTGGGGTAGTTTTTCACCCCATCGCTGTAAATATATCTCAAATAACACTAATAAGACACTCCTTTCTAGACCTCCCACAGTGATGACATAAGAGAAGACACCTTTGATCGGTGTTATACACAGAAAACCAACATTTTTCTTCACTTAGCACTGAAATGTGAGGGGAAATGAACACTTACGTGATTACAGCGATGGGGTTATTGACGGGAGATGTCTTAGGTTTTTAATTAATTAAAAATCAATTTTGGGACAATTTGAACCCAGAAAACTAGTGATATTAGCCAAAGAATTGGACCAGGAATACCTAATTTGTCAAAAAATTGAGAAAAACGGCTGATTTTTGGCAATTTTTTGAAGATCTCTTGGGGTAGAATTTTACCACACAGTTGTAACGAAGGGTTAAGGTACACATATATGAATATATTCTCTGGAAGAACAGTCAAATAAAAAAAGCAAAAGTTTGGACCTTTTATAAAAAATGGATAAAAATTTTATTAAAGAGAAATTATATTAGCATTCATGAAATTTAAAAATCATCGCTATTTTTAAAAATTATTGTAGAGAACTTTTTGTAAAACATATTTTTGAAAAATAATGATCAATTTGAATATTATATCATTTTTTAAAAATTATAGCAATTTTTGTAATTATTGATGTCTGAAAATTATAGTAATTTTTGAAAAATAGTAGTTTTGAAAATTTAACATATATTTATTTTTGAAAATACTATTAATTTTGAGAACAAATAATTACACAGTATGTTTAATTTTCGATATTTAAATAATTTTCTAAGACAAACACTAAATTTGAAAAATGTTTTAAAAATAAACTTAAGTCTCAAATTTTATTTGATAAAAATTAATTTTCAATAAATATAAATTCAAATATTTCTATAATATTAAAAAACTAGATAATTTTGAATAGTTATTATAATTTTCAAAAAATATTTTTCAAAAATTGCTATAATTTTTAGAAAATGATAAAATTTGCAAATTGATCATTATTTTAATGTCAAAAATATGTTTCACAAAAAGTTGTTTAAAATAATTTTAAAAAATAGCGATGATTTTAAAATTCCATGAATGCTAATATAATTTCTCTTTAATAAAATTTTTATCCTTATTTATAAAGGGCCTAAACTTTAGCTTTTTTTATTTTACTGTTCCAGAGAATTTATTCATATATGTGTGCCTTAATTTGAAACACGCTTTATATCTTAATAATATCGTCTTTTTCTGTGCCTTTGGTAGTATGTTTTTCGAGTATATCGTAAGCCAAATGATTTAAATGAGTCTAGAGGTTAGTCTGCTTTTCAAAAATTAAAAATTAAATTTATGAAAGAATTTTTATATATTTGTTTAGGTTATACCGTTTACACGCGTACGTATGGGATAGACCTGCCAAATCTTATATATTCAAGAAGCCTATTAGTTATAGTCCTAAATATTTTTCTGAATGCATTGTAATGCATAGTTATTTTCATAATAAAGTAACTTAAAAAACATGAAATGAAGATTTATATCTTAATACTACATCTAAACATCAATTAATTTTTATGAACATTTTTAAGAGGCATCTAGTCTTTAGGAAAAACCTTTTCAGTAAGTAACATTAATTGATGTCAAGAGGCTTATGAATTATCAAGGAAAATTCATATAAAAATAATAAGCAAAAATTTTCGAATTCTGATCAATACAATAAAAAGTATGTAAAAAATAATTAAATACGTGTACTTTTGTTTGACCTGAAATTTTTTAACATTATTATGGCAGCGCATCAAGATTAAAATTCATTTTCCTATAGTCTAACAATTAAGATGAAATTACATTACTTTCAAAATATCTATACATCTGCTATGCATTACTATATGTTGAGAGAAATTGTGAGGACTATAACTAATAGGCTGACTGGACTCTGCAAATTTAAATCACCGTTTTGGACATGGTTTGGTATAAGGTTGTTGTAATAAACATTTTTTTGAAATCGATTACTTTGTGGTAAAATCATTCCCATGTGAGTTACAAGAGTAGCTGGTTTAGCTGTTGTGGTCATTGCTGTTTCATTACAATTAAACTCTTGAGGACTGTTTACCTGTTTATGATACTTTTCTGTTTATCTTTGCAAAAAACTTCATACACATCATCACTATATGGAGCTCTAGTGATCCATAACATACTGCAGTCACAGATAATTGGATTTTCATCTAAATAGAGTTTATGTTCTTTTCCTATTAGAAAACTCCCAAACTTTTCAAAAGACAAGTTTTCGATTAAATTCTTCTCTAAGTGAATAGCAATCAAATCCCCTCTTATTTTCCCTATAAAGTGATCCGCAAAGCTTTTTGAAGTAAATCTATTTTTAGTCAGAGATATAGTTTTGTTTGACTCAGTGTTTGTCAAATTCAAACCATTAGTTTCTATTAATTCAATCAAATTGTAGTCAAGTTTTAGTAATTGCAGATTTGGTGGACGAGGTTAAGATTTAAACCCACGATTCTTAGGTCATGAATCTGGCATCTTTACTCACTGTGCCACATAGACTTCCTATACAAAACTATGGTTTAAATATATTTAAAACTTCAGTTATTTTTACTAAATAATAATTATTGATTTGTTGATATTTATTGAATCGCTTAAAAGCTATTAAAATTCGTAATTTTGCAAATTTGTTTGAGGCATACCTTACTTTATGCATTAATCACTGCTTTAAAAGCTATGGCGCTAAGGTGAAAATAGATACTATTGATGGAAATCGCATTATCAAATCCATGGGATGGGTTGATGGGATTTTAAAAATACGCGTGAAATGAGATCAATAATATTAAAAAAAATTAATAATCAATTTTAAAACTAAAATAACTTCTTATTTCATAAATAATATTATTATAAATAATTTTAGCATACAAGTAGTCAACAATGTTACGCTAAATCTGCACTAACTAAATTTGAATATTCCTACTGATATACAACTATATAAAGTTTGAATCTAGACTATCATTCATCTATTAACAATTGCAATTCTTTACAAATATAATAAATTCTGATCAGTGGTGGCAGCGCTCGGAGGAAAAAAACGCTCACGCTCGGCACTTGATGAAATTGAAATGCTCGGCGGTCGCTTTTTCGAGGCGAGCGAGCGCTGAGCGTTTACATAGCGACAAGTCAATCAAGTTCGTGAATATTTCCCTATATTCAAAAAATTGTCTCAAAAAACCATTGAGTTTTTGACACTCCTCAACATTTTGGTATATTCATACTTGCCATATTAATGCAGATTGCTTTTTACATGCTGCTATTATCAATTACTTCTAAATTACAGTCTTAATTATTGTTTTAATTTTGAATAAGTAAATCAGTAAAATTCATTACAAGTTGTCATAATTTGCTATAAACCGGGTCTAAAATCATGGTTATAATGCATTGATATATCTATTCAGATATGTTTGCAAACGTTCATATTTTCGGGACATGCAGGCAATCGTGTCCTTATTCTTTACTAAAATGTAAAACAAACCGTCTAATGAATAAACTATAATCTTAATTTGTTGCGCTTCTATGTCTAAATTCTCTAAAACAAAATAGTTTATTTTCTTCTAAAAATATTGATACTTTGTAAAAAAAATTAAAGGTTTATAATATTAAATACTTTTACTGTATGAAAGTTCGGCGCTCGCGCTCACCACCAAACGCCATCTGCTCGAGCGTTTGCCATTACTGGTTCTGATATATTTTGCTATAATTATCAATAAAATTCACGTAGTTTACAGAAGAATGTTACATTCAAATAATATTTATTCAAACATACATTTATACATTTTTAAGACAGCATAAATATTAACATCTCAATTAAAATATTTTTGTTTATTTATTATAAATTTAATTTTATTCTATGCTTAAAATTTTTAGAACTTAGTACACACTTAGATAAGAAATATATTACAATATTATTTAGACAATTTTTATACAATAGAAAATTAACAGGGCAATGTTATGCTTTAACATGGTCTATGCGCTTGTCAATTAGGCCAGAAAATATCCTCTACGTCAACGCTACCCAAACTCAGTTTTACGGATCAGAGCTGATCCGTGGGTCATTGAGAATATTCAGCGAAGGCTTTCGGAATCATTAAAAGAAGTGCACCGTGGGTTAAAAATTTTTTTATATGTTTATTCATATGGCTTTTATATGCTTAACGTTGGGTAATTTACGTAAATTATAATTTGAGTGTAAAATTATGCGTAAATTACTAAAATGGTGTAATTTTTCAAATAATCTCATTTAATGCCAAAAAATATTACTGTTGATCTCCTCGTTTACTAGGTACTCTTCACGAGTTTAATTTTGTTTTTTTAAATTGGCTTTATTAGCAAAATAAACGAGTGTTGTTAATAGTGCCGACTATGGAATTATTGTAATCAATTTAAATATTATATTTACTGATAAAATCAAAATTTTAAAATTAACGTATTGTCATATTATTGCTTTCAAATAAAATTTTTTTGTAGTTTGAGAAATATTATAGTAATCATTTACAGTCTATGTAGAGTTTTTTTGAATGGATATAATCAGGATATAATATATTAATCAAAATTATAAATTTTTAATGTGAATACTTAACATGATAAACATAAAAGTTTAGTAATGTAACCATAGAAACCGCACGTTGCATGAATAACAATAATTTCTTTAATTGTTGTGATTCCCAAGGAGACCGTCTACGAAGTAGTTAGAAAGCCATCACAAAAACAGTCACATTAATGTATTAGACATTTACACTTGTTTAACAAGTTTCAAAAGCAAGTTTCAAAAGCAAGTTGATAGAGTCTAAATAAATAATTATTTATATTAAAATATAAATGAAGCTATATTAAACGAGAGAAATCAAATTTATATCAATTAAAAAATATTGAGGTAGGTTTAGAAAAATTTTATAAAATATTTTTTTTAATAAGATATAAAGTATTAGAATTTTAAAAAAATTAATTATTATCCAAGCTAACATAGTGGGATGCTTTATTTCAAAAATAATTAAATGTGAAGATTTCATTAAAAATTATTGTTAAAATAATAATTACTAAAATTTATGAAAATTTACTAAATTTAAGTTTATGGTTAGAATTTACACATATTTAAATAGTTTAATATTTTCTTTAAAAAAATTCTTTCTCTTGTAATTAAGGCATTAATTAAAACAAATAAGAAAATTATAAGTTATTAAAAGTATTTTATTAATATGAGTAAAGAGTAAATAAAAATTGAGATATGAAAAGATGATGTAAAATCACGTTAACTAATGAGAGGATAAGATTTTTCTAAAATCAATAGTTTTATTGATTAGTATGAAAATTTATCCTCTTTTCTCAGTATGCAATGAAAACGTAAATGTTCAAAAATGAAATGCAACAAATTGCCAGCACTTTCGCAAATGAGAAAAGTCAGACATACAAATAAAATAGTTTTTTAAAATACTTTTTAATTATATGCTCTAATATTGAATAAATATTATAGCTTTTCGTTTATTTAATAAATTATATTTTTCAGAAAATTTTATATTGTGAGATACTACCAATAACTTTGAAAACGAGCATTTTATTAAGATATATACTTTTGTGTAAAGCATAAGTTATATCTTTAGC